>SNQJ01S0050646.1:77170-89345 GCA_010110895.2 Picea sitchensis | reverse complement strand
GTTGATGATATGTTGTTGATATATGTTTCTGATATGTATTCACATCTAACTGATTATAAATGAAAACAATGAGTAATGAGCAAATGTTGAATGTTAACTAAGGAGTTTTTGTGTAAGAGGGAAGTTTTGGGAAAAAGATCCACACAGTCATTCACCCCCCCCCTCTAAGTGTGGTAGGTGTGTACAACAGTATCCACCTGTTAAGGCTTTAAAATCTCTTCCCAATATAATTGAGTAATTTCTTATAGCCATATCAATTACCTTGATTGATGAGGGTTGTTCTTATCTCAAGATGAGCGCACAAAACCAAGGTCACATCCTTAATCTTGCCTATGGTTGTTTGTTGTATACTATTATAGGAGAGCATGCTTCTGGCATTTTCATTTGTACAAGACAAGACTAGCTCTTCCATAATAATATTTGACATCACACTTGGGCCTGAACCACCATCAACGAGGCAACAATGGGAAATCTTATCCATAATCTTTACTAAAATGTAAAAAGGGGGATTTTTTATAGGGTATCTAAAGTTATGTACACCTACTTTATTTATAGAAGAATCCTCTTCATTTACCTCTTAAAAAATATTGGCTACAATAGAATATTTTCCTTCCATGAATTGTTTTAGATGCATCTGTTATTCAGGGATGAAAACCATGTTTAGGAGGGTTGCATCTGCTTTGATTTTGGCCAACTGATTCAAGATATTGTTCTTGGAAGAGGGGAGAGGGGGAGTGACTCTTTGACTCTAAGGAACCTTAGGAACCTAGAGAGTAGCAGCGTTTGAGGATGATCTCGGGATAGAAGAACTGCAGGGAGAATCAAATTTTCCCTTGGGAGCATAGGCTTTGTTCCTAGTATTGATAACCATGACATCTTGTGGTTCTGCAAAATCTAGGACGGAAATAGTAGCTTCTAGTATTTTACCAAAGATCTTATCTATGGAATTCTTCTTTACCTCACATGTGGTTTCCTCATGGTGTTCCTCACAAAAGTTACACCAACTCCGAGGCAGGATAGCTTTAGGCTCAAATTTGTTTCAACCGGATTTCTAAAGGGGGGTGTTGAAGAGGATGAATATATAGGGGTGAGAGGGGAGACAATACCCTTCTGCTCAAACGCTATCATAGGGTTGTTCATATCATGTACCAGTTGTAAGAGAGCATACATGTATTTCTATCTAATTGATTCTCCCTAGGGAAGACCAGTTCTTTCAAGCTGTTCTTCATACTCTGAGCAAGCATGTAGAGCAGAACCCATATTACCAATGGATTTTTCCTCAAGCCTATGAAGGTAGGGGGAAGGAAATGCATTGTAGTAATGCATGAAAGCGACTTGGTTCTGAGGGAAAATAAGTTCGGGGATTTGATTGTATAACTTGGTGAAACGCAAGTTGAAAGACTTGATGGTTTCACCATCCTTATAGGTGGCATTATTGTATTCCCTTAACTTCTCGGTGGGGATTTTTGATTTCCCATAAGTGGACTGGAACCAATAGATTAACTCCTCCCAAGTATACAAAATCTTAGGAGGAAGGTCAAAGAAGTCGGTCGCAGCCTTCCCTTCCAAGGAGTTGACGAACAAGCATATGCAACTGTCATTATCATTGGCCCCTATGTTATGACAAGCATTAGAAAACGCCACCAGGTGTTCATTTGTACTGACAGTGTTATTTCCTAAAAACTTAGGTAGGTTCTCTTTAAACTTTGGAAGTGGACGAGTAGCAGGTTCTAGTTTAAGAGGAGAGGACACATGCCACAGTGTGGCTGTGGCATCTTCCTCGAACTGAAAAAGCCCATAATTTTTAATGACTTTGGTGGGGTTTGTGGTATATTGGACAAGGATATGGTGGCTATATCATCTACCAATCACTTATTATGATGAATATTGGGAAGATGGAGCACTTCCAGTGCCACCAAAGCCACCACTAGATGTCATCTAGTGGATGGTAAATGAGGGAAAGAAAGATGAACTGGATGAATCAAATAAACTTCTCCTTAGAGAAATTTGTTGGGAAGATAACACAACATTTATTCTTCCTATTTCAGCGATAGGATTGATTTCATGTGACAAGTCTCTTCTTCTTCTAGAAGCACGAGAATCTAAGGGTCTGAAAGAAAGGCAAAAACTAAAGAAACGGAAAGGTTACTGCTAATTTCTAGGTTGTCTACGTCTAGCTTCGAATTGTTCTTGAGAACTGATATCTTGTTCAATTGATGCCCAATAACGGTTAAGCTCAACACAGGTATTGGCAGTGTCTAAAATGGTGTTAAACATATTCAAAGCAATGTTGGTTTGGTCTTGAAGACCAAGCTCAATATTGGGCTGCCTTGCAATAGGAATAGTCATTAAAAATTAAAGAGTCAAAGAATCAATATTAGAAAAATAAATATGTATTGATGAAAATCGAGTATAAAAATTATCCAGAGAGATATCGAAGATCTCCCCAGTATGGTCGCCAAATAAATGTTGAGAAAAAGATATGAAATGACCTTACTTAAGAATTTTCAGATTCTGCTTGGCTAAAGAAAAATAGACAGGAATATCACCCTATGTTTATATTTATAGCCAACAAAAATAACATCCTAACTCACAAGTATTAATTACAAGTGCTTAGGCTAGTCTTTTATCAACAAAAAGCTTGCTGGAAATTTATTTTTTATGTAATTTTCTAAACATGTCAGTTTCTGAAATAAATATAAAGATAGAAGTAAATTCACCAAGATGATAATCAATACATATGAGACATAAAGCAATCCTTTATTTCATTCAAATTCACCAAAGAGTCATTTTCTTTACAAAATTTCATGCATAAATTTTGGACCAAAGTCAAACTTAGACATCCTCAATGGAACATACAAAAGGACCTCTAACAGAAAACCAAAACTGAACTCTAAAATTTGGATCAACTTGCCACAAATTTTTTCCCACTCAACTCTTCACAATAGCCTTTGTCAGTCATGAAAACTAATTCAAAAACAGACAAGTCTACACAGACTATCAAAGATAGATCAACACCTCTAAAAAACAACGGTCTGAATGATGTGATTTAGCCCTGAATATTTTTGTCTAGAATAAGACCTTGCTATCATAAAAGAGAATTAGGCCTATGATGAATAATGAATGAATGAAAATTGAACTATCTCAGCATAAACTCAAAGAGAAAACCTTAGTATTCTTCTGCTTCTATCATCCTCTTGTTCCTCCCTTTTCTTTTTCTTTTAAACAAATTAGAATTGGTTGAAGTAGTTGAAACAACTCGTTAGTTAAGTTAATTAAAAGACTCAACTAAATTTAGTTAGGAGGAAAAGTAATAATCATAATAAGGGTCATAAATAAATAATAACTAGTAGGTGGGACCCCTTGTCACTCCCTTTTACTCATAACCATCATAACATAACTATTTAGTTAAGCAAAACACACCTCCTTGTGACTCCCATCCACATATTCATATTTGACAATTTAGCTCAAGATATTTGAAATTATTTTCAAAAAATATTACTCATATATCCAAAATAAAACATGTTGTCCAAAAATTCTTGAAGTCAAATGTCATCAATAATAGACAAAATAAAAATCAAAAGCCATATTTCTCACTCTGCGATGCAATCTTTCCTTGATTTTTGTTGTCGACCTTCGATTTTCTTGAATTTTCCTTTGGATGTGTTGAGCCCTTAGGCCTAATCTCGTTGATCACGTGGGAACAATCGTCCCTCAAATGCATCTAGGAAGACACATATTTGTTAGATCCATTGGAGGGTGAGGAAGGGGCAGCAGTGGATTTTTCTTTATCAAGGGCATGGTGGGCCTCATTTTTCAATCTCTTGCTAGCATGGGAGGATTTCACTAGTGAGTGGTCAAGGGAATCTTGGGAAATAGGGTTAATAGGTGGAGGAGAAGGAAAGGACAAATTGGGCTAGCCATGATGTTGGGAGACTGTCGGGTGGACAATCTCCTGCCATCCATTATTTTCAAGAACCTCGGGTTGCAATGAGATGTGAGGAGGTACAGGGATATCAAGGGCTTGCGGGAATTGGAAAGGATGCCTTTCAGGCCTAGGTTGGACCACTCATTGCCCAATCTAGTTGAAAAATCCATCCTGAAACAATTGTCCAAGCTCTTGTGAGTTAGCATCAAAATGTATGGAGAACCTTGGCCTGCTTGGGCCTCTATTCCAATTACCTCTCCCTCTGTTTCCTCGTCCATGGCTACCTCAGTTGAAAAAACTCATTCCTGCATGCGTGCTTGATTAGAAAATAATATTTTAAATAACCATACATGACAACTCTTAAAAATATGAAATATATTTGGCTCAACAATGTATTAGACTCATGCAATCCAATCCATATAAATAGTTTTATTGCTCATCAGTGAGAAGGGGGTGAATAAACGGTCCTAGGATATGTGGTGAGGGGTTTGTATTGGCTTGAGGGAAACATGATATGATGAGGGGAGGATGTGATTGTGCTCAAGACAACAACAATCAACTGCAAATGAGGGGGGGGGGGATATGATTATTGCTCAAAGACAACAACAATCAACTGCAAATAAAAAAAGACAACATTGTAGTTCAACCAAGACACTGCTACTGCCAACTGTTTCAACACAGAATTTTTCTTGACTGTAATCAATTTTGGAATAGGGAGTGAAAAATGAATGTGGGAAAGTGATGGGGTTGTAATTAGAGAAAAGTGAAATAATTACGAGGAATGAGAGAGGTTACTGTTCACAAAATTAATCAATTAATTCATATAGCCATTATATTAAAAGGGGATACGCCAACCAAACAATCGCCATGACCAAATAACAATTCATGTGTTTAAACTAGTTCATTGTTCACAATCAATGTCCACAGGGGACAATCACAAGAAAGTATGCATTCCACACAATTTGTAAGGACGTTTTGTTCCTTTCATTTATCCAATTTGCATCTTATAACAATTCTCAGATGTATAATAGTAACCATTTCCACTCTGCTAATCATCAAATACAACCAATGCCCACACATTTCTTCAATCATCAAATACACCCAAAGTCGTGTTTCAAATTTCCATGAAGTTATACTATCACTACAATCAGGCATGTCATTTAAAATGCATGACATTCTTTAAACATATATAATGACAGTCAAACCAATAATCCAGACTTAAATTGCAAAACCCTGGTCTACATTCAAACAAAAAGACAACAACCATTATTCCAACCTATGTTATGCATAAAATAACTCAATCATGCAAGTGTAATTTTGTCACTGTACAAGCCCAATTAAATGTAACTCTAAATAATCAAAATTTTTGGGCTATCCATCCAACACAACGAGGTACCGACAACATGCATGTCTTCATAAACAAATAATCGAATTGCAACAAAGTCGTTCTTAAAACTCTGTGGCTATTTCTGATTGTGGAACCTAAAATTACCCATATCATACATAATCACAGCCACCCAAAACACTATGATGCAACATTCTCATTCTACAATTCCAAACACACAGTCACAATAATAACTCAACCCATCGCGCTGAGCTATTAATATAATACAACATTGCTTCAAATTAATCAAACTGCAATCAACCATGTTGCATAAAACTTAGGCTCATTCCTAATGACGCAATCAAATAACCATAACGCATACGGTGGATGGAATTTCTATAGTCATCTTGGTTATAATAACCACTCCGCCCCAACATATCATAGTTATGATGACCATTTATTCATGGTGAAGGAACATCACACACTCGTTATGCGTGAACATCATTAAACAATTGTAACCAATGCTGAGTTAAACATCCAAATAATATTTGGTGCAAAATGACAATGATTGTGTATCAACCAATCAACCAATTCAATGCTGAGCCTATACTTGGACTATTGTAACAATCAACAACCGACTTAACATGATGTGGCAACCACACATACCCACACATCGATATAGAACGAGGTAGTGACCTTCTCAATTAAAACCATACTGGATTATCAAACACAAAGACAACGACTGTGTATTTTTAACTATCCAATTAACAATGCAGGGTTTATCCATTGTTATAACACATGTAGTAAGTAGATATCAAAACCAACATGATTGTGACATGACCAACTGGGCGAGCTTGTACTCAATTTCTTCAACAATACACAACCCTCCAACAATAACGAAGTGGAAAACCCAATAGGCCACGTTGGTCTTCTCTATCAACCTTCAAACCTATAGAGTTAAGGGTTTGCTATATGACCAACATGGGAAAGCTAGAGCCAACTTATTTCAATGGTGAAAGCTTCGAAGACCAACAGTGCATATGCAGGGAGAACCCCAGCTTATTCGTGGACATGTAACAAATCTCATGGCAGGAGGGATAAAACAAAAGGGTGAGGCTTTAGTTCAGCCTGGCAATGATACTTAACACACGCAGGGTATAACCCTCGTGGTTCTCCAATCAAGCAACCATAAAGCTAAAGTGAGGACAGGGCCAAGAAAGAACCAAGTAACCCACTGTGAAACCTTTGATGGTGAAAACAAACCAATGTTCAAGTGAACATAACATAGTGACACAGAGTGCTCCCAACCATTAAACCCACAATAATCAAAGACTGGATATAGAAACGAATGTGTGAGGATAGCCAGGCACCTAATACATAAAAAAAAAACCCTCTAATTAAACCAACGAGGATAAGAAAGATCCCTTATGGTTGCTAACACCCAGGATAGCCCAATACACTGTAACTTTAGACATTATCATAGAGAAAGCCACCAAAACCACAATTTTACACAGTTTTAGTACTTGAGGAAAACACAACCCATACATTCGAGCCAATATCCATTTCATAACAGAGAAGACTCATGGATGTCCAAGAAAGGACATACCTGTGATCGAAGCACCTTAAAATGCAAGATGGTCGAGTGGTTCCTCTCTGCTAGGAAATCGAAGCATAACCACAACAACAAGGATGAAAAATAGCCCGATTAGGGTGGCTACCAGCAAAGGAGTAAAGGTGACATGCAGTAAATGCATGTTGCCTCCATCCAGAATCCATTAACTTCTTAGTACATGCCAACGAGCCTTTCATTTACACCATTAATCACATGATGTATTGAAACCATCACCCATCAATCACGCTACCATATCATACTCTTAACTTATGCCATAACACAAATCAATCATGTTCCATATACACAACAAATCGCATAAGCATTAGCAACTTTAACTTTTTCAAATGTGCCACCCACATCTTATCCTACCATATGCATAGTAACCATATAACTCAATAAAATCGCATAACCATTTACTTGCTAGCTAGGATTTAACCATAATCATTTTAATCTTTCATGTATGTAGTATAGTATATAGGATAGTTTAAATTCCTCCCTTTGCATTTGTTGCATTGCTTCTCATTTCTTTCTGATTGCTTGTATGTGTCATTGCTAACATATTTATTTTGCAGGTCTCCTAGTAATAGATCCCAATAACAGATAGCAGTGATAGCAAGGATTACATAGGTCGATTGTAAAATAAAGAACCAATACTTCATAAGACAAATCCATAGCCAATAAAAACAATACCTCGTCAACCACGTAAGTAGTGTCGAACATCATCACAACATCAAATAATGACCAGACCTGATCTCCAATCTACAAGGGGGTCCCACCTACTAGTATTATTTAGTATTATAATAATAGGCTTTAGCAACACTTTGCAGGAAAAAACTTCATTGCGATTTTAATCATCAACAATGCCATTTTATGGTGACATTAGGCCTTTTTATTGAAACATTGGCCTCCAGTAGAAAAACGTTAGACCTCTTAAGGCCTTATGATCAAACCACATGTGTCGCTTGGCACACTAGTGCCTCTAAAGTTTCCAAAACGTTGGGTGACGTCATGGGTCACATGGGTGATGTCATGGGCCTTTCAAGACCTACATCATGGTGAGAAGGGAAAGACCCCCTTGGGTTCAGGCCTACTAGGATGTCTCTAGTGGAACATCCTCCTCTCTCTCTGGTGCAAATATTTGATCTATCTCTAGCCCCGGCTATGGTCTCAGTATCCATCTAGTGGGAATTTATCGCTATGGAGGTCTAAACTAATCATCTCCCCATGTGTACCTGTATGTTAGGTGTGTCCCTACAACAACAACAAGTATGCCCTCCATGGGCTCATAAGTCACAGGGATCATAGCAATGTCAAGCACATCTAATAATCAAGTTATTTAAACATGTGCAAAAAAAACCCTTTTCCCAAACAAGTGCTCAAAGACATTACATTATTCTACAAGCCAAGTTTGGAGGGGACATTAGCATGTCCTATTGGGTTAGTTCTCATTGGATGTTGGGTGTTTCTGGGTGAATACAAATCCAGGCCATGTAAGTGGGTGAGGTGGTAAGGGATGTCTGAGTAATGGGTGCAGTGATGATAAGGGAATTTATGGCTTACCTGTGGGTGCCTCTGAAGAGGGTGAGTTGCACCTTTTCATATATGCAAATGTTTCCCATCCCATTCATGCCTTTTATATTTTTATCTTGTTTATTTTTCTTTCAAGAGACTAATTAGAGGACACTTCCCTGGCATGGTGACTAGTGGTGACAATTGTACTAACAAGCATTTCACAGAGATGATAAGGTTGGATCGTGATGAGACCTCATTTCTCTTGGATATTCCAACAAGATCAAATACCCTAGTGTGGTGACCATTTGAATGATAGTGTCATATCGCTACATTCCCATGGACCTAGTAGGATGGCTCGTGATGAGATCCCATATCCTTCAACCATGTCTTGATTTTGTTATTTTATGGGTCCCTATGTTTCTTGTTGAGAAGCCTTTTATTATTTTCTTGGGGATCCATGGGAGAAGCATCTGCAGGTTTTGTTCTTTTTTCTTTTATCTTTTTCCAACTACTTTTACCCTCTAGGCCATTACCCCTTCTTCCCACAAGGTAAGGTACAACCCTTTACTAGATTGGAAAACCCAATCCCCAAACCAATTTATGGGATGGATGAGAGGGAAAAAGATGAAAAGTGGTAAGTATGGTGGGAACAGACGATGACATTTCATGAACCCACCTAGTGGAAACTCAAACCCTATGGGAACCAACTTACTAGGGCATCCTTTCATTCCCCCCAAGTGTGGACAAGTGGAAAGGCATAAGTTCCAATCACACGTTATAGGTAAAAAGAATTAAATGCAAATATTCAAATGTTTTGAGAATCAGAGTGACACATACCATGATACCTAGACTCATTACCTCATGGAGAAATACCCACTACTAATGAAGGACCAGGTCGATGGGATGGATCTTTCTATTGTTGACTAGGTGGAGGTGTGTAAAAATAAATATGGGCCCTCCAAGGTGAGGCTCAAGTCAATATGGCTCTCAATACTCCATGTCTAGGACCTGTGGGCATTGAGACATAATCTCCTTAGTTATCCCTAGGTTAGGGATGCAAACAAAAAAACAAGTGGGATAATGTTGGGTATGTGTTATATTCTTTGCATGTGTGTGTGAGCGCGTTGTCAAATATGATGTGCCCCCCCCTACACACACAAATAATATAACGCATACCCAACATTCTCCCACTTTTTGTTTTCTTTGCATCCAAGGATCCACAGGATTATATAGTCAACAATCCAGTGCAGCAATGCCCATTGTTACTCTACACCAAGAGAAATTTTCTGTGCTCACAGACTTTGTCAATGAATCTGCGACATTCTTCAAAGTGACAACCTTTTCCAACAACACCTTCTTTTATTCAACCATGTCTCTCACAAAGTGATACTGAACATCAATATGCTTTGTCTTCGAATGATAATTTGGGTTCTTTGCCAAAAAGATTTCACTCTTACTGTCACAATATAATCTCATTTCTTGTTGTACCAACCCAATACCTGAACACAATCTTTGTAACCATACTTCTTCCTTTCTTCCATGATTGTTTGCCATGTATTCCGCTTATGTAGTTGAGGGTACCACTACAGCCTGTATTTTTCTCATCCAATTGATTTCTCCTCCAAATAGGTTAAACACATACCCACTTGTAGATCTTCTATGATTCAGATCTCCAGCCCAATCTACATCAACAAATCCATGTATGTCCACCACTCTATCCAATCCTAGTCTTCCTTGGTAGAACAATACATAATTGGTAGTGCCATGCAAATACCTCAAGACCGTCTTTACTATTGTCCAATTCTCCTTCCCTGGTTTTGACATATACCTACTCAAAACTCCCACTGCATGTGAAATGTCCATTCTAGTATAGACCATTTCATACATCAAACTGCCAACCGCACTAGAATATGGAACATGGGACATGTCCTCTTCTTCTTCCTGTGTCTTGGGACACTGATCTACAAATAAATTTACACCTATAGGACTAGGAACCTTGATCAGTTTACTTCCATGCATATTAAACCTCTTCAATATCGTCTCAACATATTTTCTCTTATTCAACCAGAGTTTCGTGTTTTCACGATATCTTTTAATCTCCATTCCCATAATGAAGTTAGCAGCACCTAGATCCTTCATGTCAAATTTGGAGGACATGTTTGATTTCACCTCCTTGATAACATCCATGTTATTTCCTACCAGGAACATGTCATCAACATACAACACTACATAAATGAAGTGATTACCAACCTGCTTGGAATATACACAGTGATCAACTCTGCTTCTCACAAATCCCAATCCAAGGATGTATGTTTCAAACTTTTGGTACCACATCCTAGGTGATTTCTCCAGACCATATAGTGACTTCTTTAGCTTACAGACCGGCTCTTTATTTCCCTTCACTACAAAACCTTCTGGTTGCTTCATCTAGATTTCTTATTCCAAATCCCCATGTAGGAATGTTGTCTTCACATCCATCTATTCCACTTCAAGATCAAAAGAAGCAGCAATAGATAAAATAAATCTAATAGACGTTAACTTGGAAACAAGAGAAAAAATACCACCAAAGTCAATTTCATCTACTTGGGAATAACCTTTTTCTACTAATCAAGCTTTGTATTTCTCCACCTTTCCTTCTACATTAAAATTCTTCTTAAACAACAATTTTCTACCAAAATATTTTCTTCCAGCTGAAAACTCAACTATATCCCATGCCTCATTCTTATCCAGGGCATCCATTTCTTCAACCATGGCCTTCTTCCATAGTTTACTATCCTCTGAATTCACTGCTTCCCTGATATTTATGGGATCATCATCAGTAATAGATAAAAAAAAATTAGAATGAAAATCAGGTGGACTGTACCTTTTTGGTTTCCTTATTTCCCTCACTAATATCCTCAATACTGGGGTATGAGGTTCTTCTTCTTTTGCTTCATATTCTTTAGATGATTCACATTTTTCATCATCCAACTCAAACTCTATGTTCTCAGGTTCTTCTTTCCTTGGTAGGAATTCTTGTTTGGAAACATCTTTTACCTCTCTAAACACAACATCCCAACTGTAAACAATATTCTTAGTTTCTGGGTTCCAAAGCTTGTAACCTTTCACACCATCTTTATAACCAATAAAGATACACGTTTCATCTTTTTTATCCAGCTTACTCCTATTTTCCTTTGGAACATGTACATAAGCATCATAGCCAAACACTCTAAGATGTTCAAGAGAGGGTTTCTTTCTAGTCCATACCTCGTGTGGATTTTTATCATCCACCATTGATGAGGGTGATTGATTGACTAGGTAACATGATGTACCCATTCCCTCTGCCCAAAATTCTTGTCCCAACTAAGCACCACTAAGCATGCTCATTTCTTTTTCCATCAATGTCATGTTCATCCTTTCTGCAACTCCATTCTATGGAGGTGTGTATGGAGAAGTATTCTTCCTTGCTATACCACACTTCTTACAGAATTATTTGAATTCATTTCCTCAGAATTCTCCACCATTATCTATCCTCAATACATTTATTTTCCTCTCTATCTAATTTTCTACCAGATCCTTAAACTCTTTAAATTTATCAAATACCTCATATTTCTTTCTAAGAAAATAAATCCATGTTCTCCTTGAGAAATCATCTATGAGAGAAACATAATACACAAATTTACCTAGTGATGGAACAGGCACAAGTCCAAACACATCACTGTGCATCAACTCTAAGATCCCCTTTTCTCTTGTAGCACTAGATGGAAATCTTACTCGATTTTGTTTTCCATATATGAAATGTTCACAGAAATTAAAATCC
>SNQJ01S0050646.1:59376-70826 GCA_010110895.2 Picea sitchensis | reverse complement strand
TCATCCATTCGTGCACCTTATCAATCATGATAAGACAATAATGAGTCATCTATACATTTTTCCAACAATGCATCATATACCAATGAAACCACATCGATCCATCTTCATCATGTATCAATTATAACTCATTGATACATATTCATCATATCAATGACAACTCATTGATCCATCTTCATCTATGCATTCTCGTCAAGGAAAATACATAGTATATTACATCAATCATCAATCAATCAATCCTTTGACATCAATCAATCACTTGACATCAATCAATCAAACCATTGACATCAATGACAACACAATCCAACAGATACCTCTCACTCGACGTGACACATTTATCCATTCCTTGGAATGGTAAGAACATTCTAGTCCTTAGAGAGGGAAGAATTTCACCCTACATAGAGAGTGTTCCGCAATCTAGCGTAAACTATATCAAAGAGGACCTAGGAGTGTATTCCATCTTTGCTGAAGAGGATAGTATTCCTTTGGAAAGAATTGATTTAGATTATGATATGTGGCATATGCACTTTGATGGTTCACACTCTAATGAAGGTAATGGGGCTGGAATTTTCTTGGTTTCCCCTATAGTAAGAATTCATAATCTGTCTTGCAGGTTAGAGTTTGCTTGTACAAACAATGTCGCTAAATTCAAATCTTTATTATTATGCATTGAGAATGCCCTTAATCTTGGTTGTGGTCACCTTATAGTTTTTGTAGATTCTGAGATTGCTGTGAACCTAATACGTAATATATGCTCTCATATCAACAAACTGATGGGACGATACACCCAAGCTGTTTGGGAACTTACCTCGAACCTTTTATCTTTCACCATCACTCGTATTAGAAGGGATTTGAATTCAATGGTTGGTCAGTTAGCTATCTTTGCAGCTTCCCTTAATCAAAAACTTTTGCCTCAGAGACCCGACTGTTCTTTTCAATCTCTATATTGTTCATATATCCTTGACAATGTAGGATCTTGGCAGGCCCTCCGTAACGATGAGAGAATTAGTGCTTCCATCCAAGATGAACCTTTTAAGCATGAGGAAATTATATCCATAGAAAACAATAATATTCTTGAGATCTTGAATCCTCTTGAGAGTTCATTTTCATTGAGTGATGTAGGAAATAAAGAAAAACAGAAAGAAGAGGAGTTATGAAAGAAGGTGGTTGAAACCATATCCATGAACATTAGGACACCTGCATATTCAACGAACATTAAAATAAATGTTCAGTGTTCTGATAAAGAAGAGATGAGGTCTGGCGAGCTACTTGGTGGATTTCAAAATGTTTTTTATTAGTTTAATGAGGATCTTCGTGGTTTTGATCCAGGTCTTATTCAACATACTATGAAACAAGCAAGGAAAAATCAATGACTTGTTATCTATACAATGAAATAAACCTTTCAAAGGGATTTGAGAAATTTATTAAGGGATGGGATGTTTTTTTCAGTGCACCCTGAATGGGTTTCTAATTGGGAACCTTACTAGAGAACCACTAATAATATTAGAACTTGTATTAATCTTCAAACTTTCAGGCAAGCAATTATGAGAAATCCTTTCCCTCCTCTAAATATGGAAATGGTTTTGCAACAGGTTGTAGAGTCACAGTTAGGGCCCTTACTTGAAACTTTGTTTGGTTACAAGAAAATCAAAGTAAAGGGGGAAGATGCTCACTTTTATCACTTATTGGAGTACCATGTATTACCAATGCTGGATTTCTAGCTTGCTTGATACAGGTACTTCTTTTAAAAGACCTAGTCACCCGACTTTAGATGAATTGGTCCGTCTCCATCTCTATCTTGATGATATAATTGTGTGCATCAAGGAACTGATAATTACACCAGAGTTCCAAGTGTTGGGTCCTTTCCGTTATCACACTAAATTTCCTTGGGTCTTTTAGTTTGTTTTCAATCCTTTTTTCAAGCCTTAGATTTTAAATTTTCTTTTAAAGTCTCATCCAATTAAAATTTATGTTTGGTAGGACCCCTTAGATGATTAAAGTTTTGAGTCTTAACTTTAATTTGATCCTAAAATTAATTGTTGATCCTTGAACCATTTCTATCTCATGTTTTATTTGGGCCCCCTTCATGACTTGTCCCTGGGTCGATCCCTTCCATTACTAAACTGATGTGACACACCTTCCTCTTCATTCATGATATCGTAGGCATGCCTCCTTGTCCTTGATTACATGTCCTATCACGTTTTGAAGTGGAAGCGTTGCCTACTCATCATGTAGTTCCGTAGTGCCTATCACATTCATTATACCTCCACCTCGAGTCATGATTTCCACGATTGATGTCATGTCCCTTATTTTCAGCGCTAGAAGTGGGTTAAAGATGCCTTCAAAGATCTTGAATTTATGAGCTTTGGTAACGGTTTCTAATTTTGAAAGGCTCAATAGTGTTGCGTTGCACAAATTCATAAGTTTTGATCAGGTGACCGCATGTCAACCAAATCCGATGCTGAGAAAGATTCCAGGGCCAAGGTTTTCTCAAATTTCATCCTAAGATTGTGTTGAAGATCTCAATAGGTGTTTACTGCATTGGTATCCCATGTTACCTCCTCTACATATTAATTTTCACAGAAAATTTGTGCTCGAGTTTTTGTTTTTCTAAGCTTGCACAATAGTAAGGGATCCATATTTGCATGGTAACCTTGTTTTTCTCCTCTTTGGACCTGTAAATTTCTTTTCCTGTATCTATGGTTTGGTCACTGCTATTTACTTTAACCATTCAAGTCGCAAGCCTGTAAATAGCCTATCCTCTGTGTATGTGTTGCGCTACCCAGAGGCGCTGCTCAAACCATCTATGTTTTCCTTGCTTCCTTTTACATTGGGGTTTGGCATTTTCACTCAATTGCAGAGGTCCAAATTCAAACCACCTCCTCACTGTTTACACTCCAGAATACCTGTACAAGCCTAAGGGTTTAATTCCTAAAGTCTAGCTTGGCTTACTAGCATCAGTCTATCTAAAAGTGTCAGCCTTATATATTTGAATCCCTATTGAAAGAATTCTTGATCATGACCATCCCTTAAGCCTTTCAAAAATCCTCATTCCGAGCCATGGAGACTCCTTAATCGAGGAAGACACACAAAGGTGGCAAGGTGCTTAGTACAGAACCAATGGACATGCATATTTTTGATACAGAGCCCATGGAAAGAGAGGCATTTCAAAGAGTAGGGTGTCTCTCCTTCTGTCAAAACATGCAGAGAGGCAATCCAGAGGTAGAAAGACAATTTTCATTACAATTTGATGGTAAGAAAACTAAGTTTGGGGATTTGGAGTTTGAAGTGACTGAAGCCTCTATCTCAACTGCAACAAGGATCCCCATTACAAGTGAAAGGTGGTTCAAAGCCATGGATTTAAGTTCAACCTATGCTAAGGATCTTTTTAAACATGAATATCAAGACAATGACTTGTCCAAAAGTATGCCAAGGAATCAATTGATTGAACAATTTGATATATTACTGAAGATCATACAGAGACATTTTACTTGTGAAGGGGGATTCAACACATTGTACCAGTACCATATAAGGTTGTTTCTACATTTTACTGGTAAGGTTGAGATGAATGTTCCTTATTACTTGTTGAGGAGAATAGGTAATATGTCAGACATGATAGAAGCCAAATCTAAAGATGCGGATTCTAGCCTTTTCCATTCTGGATTAATTATAATGCTAATCTCTGAGGAATTGGGTAAGAAAGAGATTTCATGGGAGAATTTTGTGGTTACCTCTCATTTCAAGTTCGATATAGCACCAACTCCTCAATCATAGAAGGCAAGTTCTTTTTCACCTACCAATACTTCTAAAGTAGGGACCAGTAGGAAGAGAAAGGGCATAACCCCTGTTCAAGTTCCAGAGATCAACAAGTAGGTCATAGAGGATGAGGAGGAAGTTTTTCCTTCTCCACATAGAGATTTTTCACCACCTCCTCTACCAGGGTTAGAAGAGGTGCCTTCTTCTACCAAAGCTATATCCAAGAGAGGGAAGAAGCTTCTTTTTCCCTCTTCTCCTCCAACAGTAGAAATCTACAGGTGTTGCTTGAATATGCCATTGAAGATGAAAAAACAGCAACTAAGGAGAGAAAAGCTACACCAAAGAAGCCTATCAATGCCAAGAAGAAGAAGTTTGTTGTGTCAATTGAAGATCCTCTTTCTACCAGAAAGAGTATGAGGTTAAGTGTTAAAATGAAAAAATAGATGGTAAAGGGTAAGCCCCATTTTTGAGGATGTATATTTTTTGGGAGGCTTAACCATTATGCAAATATTATCTCTTCCATCTATATAGGATTCTAAGCGCTTAACTATTTAGGTTTTGGGTTTTTGCTAAGTACTAGCTTCCCCACCGGTAGAAGGAACCACCTATTGTGCAGTCAAGGATATTGATTAAAACAGTTTTGTCATCATGAAAAACCACAAGTTACTCTGCACATGTTCAAGGATTGAAGGCACTGTGTTTTTGTAACGCTACCCAAACCTGCACACAGACGCAGCGTAAGTGGCTCTACCAAATATCTCACAGAGGGAAAATAATTGGCACACAGGCGCAACAGAGAGGCGCTACCGAATATTTTACAGAGGGTAAAGGTTTTCACACAGGTGAAACACATGGGTGCTACCCAATATTGCAAAAAGAGTAGAGTCTGTACACATATGCAACACAGTGACGCTACCTACAGGCGCTACATTTTCTCCTTGTAGTTTTCTACCCAAATAAGATTCCAATAAAGACCACAGATCTAGGAGGACCAAGCTAACAACTTTTGGATAAATTGATGATGAAGAAGGATGGAGAAGCAACATATGGCATCATGAAGACAACCACATTCTTTGAAGGACACATGGAAAACAAGGAGCTCCGCAACAAAAGGCAATCAATTCAATTTGAAGTTCAGTTGGATTAGTCACCAACATTTTCCTGTTTTATAGCATAGGTGGTTATATAAGTTGTTAGAGAAAATAAATGTTTAGAGTTTTTCAAGGGAAGGGGGCCAGCTTGTACCTCTAGATGTTGCCTCCCTTTTTATTATAAATAGATAGATCAATTGATTTAGTAGGGTCAGATGGTTGAGAAAGGATCCCTTATATTGTAATATTTTGATGAAGTAACTATGATCTAGTGATGTACTGGACTTAAGACTTTTTGACTAATAGAAATCAGCCTCTCTTTTAGTCTATTTTCTTCTGATGCTAAATGTTCATGCTTTGAATGATTCACATGAATGATTGTGGTGATGTTATGATGGATGTTTAATCATTATGTTATCATGATGTTTATTTATCTTCCTTTGTTTCTCAGTTCAATAAGATCTTGTGTTAAGAAACTTACCTCCTTAGGATTTTGTGGACCTGATGTTTACAACAACCCCTACACTTATCTCATTCAAGTCTTCCCTCTATTCATACTTAATCCCAAACTATTGATTAAAGTTAGCCAAGAACTTAATTGCTGGTGCATGCTAGCCCTGTTATCTGAGTTAGAACATTATCACTTGAGTCCTTTTCCATTTTACCCTTTAAACACCCTTACATTCACTTATAAATTGATGGGTATTGGGCTTGCCTTCCATGCAATCTGAAGGTGAGTCCTAGTGCTAACACTTTCCAAGTTGATTTTGTATTAGACAATAAATCTTACATTTTAAAGGATTTACATAAGAAATTGTTTTCCTACAGTGCTAACAACCCTCGCTTGAAATATTGCGAGGGACCAACATGAAAAGTTCTAATGATGTCTGGATTTTCTGTATACTAGTAACCTAACTCTTGTTTCATTTTTTGCGCTTCTTTTTATGTTGACTTCATCTTTCCGATTTAAAACTTTTCTTGCTATCTTCTTCATTTTTGTCTTTTATTGTTGTTGTTTTAATTTCTGCATTGTTACTTCTATTATGATTTTTGTCCTTATCATCTTTTAGTTAATTTGGTCAAAATAAGATGTTGGATCAATTCTGCCACATTGACACTNTCTTGCTATCTTCTTCATTTTTGTCTTTTATTGTTGTTGTTTTAATTTCTGCATTGTTACTTCTATTATGATTTTTGTCCTTATCATCTTTTAGTTAATTTGGTCAAAATAAGATGTTGGATCAATTCTGCCACATTGACACTCCTGTGAAGCATTGTTAGTCAATAAAAATCAATCTCACACAACTCTTATGATGTCTCCTCTGAAGGACCCTTGAAATTGTTATATATTTCCACCATCATCTTGTAAAGAATTGGTTATCTCCTGCTTCTTCTTGCCATTTCTTCATCAATTGATATTTTAAGAGCAAGTCTAATTTTTTTTTCCCTTAAAGTTAAGAGAAGATTTCGATTGAATGATTATGCATACAATGGTAGAAACCCCTCATACTTAACATTTTTCATGAATTATTCCCAAATTCTCGGTCATCTTTCCATTAAATCCATCCACTTCCCCTTATTGCATAATCTTCCTAATTATATCTTTTTGACCCATAGTTTTTGGTCCGTGAAACCATGAGTTATGAGTTCTACATCTATTGAAAACAAATTTCCCTATGGAGTCACCAGTTTGTTGATGATTAAAATCACAACGAATTTTTTTCCCGCAAAGTGTTCCTAAAGCCTATTATTATAACGCTAAATAATACTAGTGGGCGGGACACCCTTATAGATTGGAGATCAGGTCTGGTCCTTATTTGATGTTGTGATGATGTTCAACACTCCTTACATGGTTCACGAGATCTTGTTTTTATTGGCTATGGATTGGGCTGATGAAGTATTGGTTCTTTATTTTAGAAGTGGCCTATGTAATCCTTGTTATCAATGTTATCTATTATTGGGAGCTATTACTAGGAAACTTGCAAAATAAATATGTTAGCAATGACACATACAAGCAATTAGAAAGAAATGAGAAGCAATGCAACAAATGCAAAGGGAGGAATTTAAACTATCCTATATACTATACTACATGCATGAAAGATTAAAATGCTTATGGTTAAATCCTAGCTAGCAAGTAAATGGTTATGAAATTTTATTGAGTTATATGGTTACTATGCATATGGTAGGATAAAATGTGGGTGGCTCATTTGAAAAAGTGAAAGTTGCTAATGCTTATGCAATTTGTTGTGTATATGGAACATGGTTGATTTGTGTTATGGCATAAGTTAAGAGTATGATATGGTTATGTGATTGATGGGTGATGGTTTCGATACATCATGTGATTAATGGTGTAAATGAAAGCCTCGTTGGCATGTACTAAGAATTTAATGGACTGTGAATGGAGGCAACGTGGATTTACTACAAGTCATCTTTACTCCTTCGCTGGCCGCCACCCTAATCGAGCTATTTTTCATCCTTGTTGTTGTGGTTATGCTCTGATTTCCTAGAAGAGAGGAACCACTCAACCATCTCGCGTTTTAAGGTGCTTCGATCACAGGTATGTATTGTTTTGGGAATCCATGAGTCTACTCTATTATGAAATGGATATTATCTAGAATGTATGGGTTGTGTTTTCCTTAAGTACTACAACTGTGTAAAATTGTGATTTTGGTGTCTTTCTCTGTGATAATGTCTGAAGTTACAGTGTATTGGGTTATCCTGGGTGTCAACATCAATAACGGCTCTCTGTTATCCTTATGGTTTAGTTGGAGGTTTTTTGTTGGTCTTGGGTGCCTATCTATCCTCACGCATTCATTGCTATATCCAATCTTTGGTTCTTGTGGGTTTAATGGTTGGGAGCACTCTGTGTCATCGCGTTCTGTTCACTTGAGCATTGGTTTGTTTTCACCATCAAAGGCTATGCAGTGGGTTATTTGGTTCTTTCTCAGCCCTATCTTCACTTCATCTTTGTGGTTGCTTGATTGGAGAACCGCGAGTGTTATACCCTGCATGTGTTAAGTATCATTTCCAGGCTGAACTGAAGCCTCACCCTTCTGTTTTATCCCTCCTACCGCGAGATTTGTTACCTTTCCATGAACAAGTTGTGGATATCCCTGCATATGCACTCTTGGTCTTCAAATCTTTCTCCATTGAAAGTAGTTGGCTCTAGCTTTCCCTGTGTCAGTCATAGAGCAAACCCTTAACTATACAGGTTTGAAGGTTGATAGAGAAGACCGGCGTGGCCTGTTGGGTTTTCTACTTCTTTATTGTTGGAGGGTTGTGTATTGTATACAAAATTGAGTACAGGCTCGCTCAGTTGGTCATGTCACAATCGTGTTGGTTTTGATATCTGCTTACTGCCTGTTTTATCACAATGGATAAACCCTGCATTGCTAATTGGACAGTTAAAAATACACAGTCGTTATCTTTGTGTTTGATAATCCAGTATGGTTTTAATTGAGAAGGTCACAACCTCATTCAATATAAATGTGTGGGTATGTGTGGTTGACACAACATGTTAAGTCAGTTTTTGATAGTTACGACAATCCAAGTATAGGCTCAACATTGAATTAGTTGATTGGTTGATACACAGTCACTGTCATTTTTCACTAAACATTATTTGGATGTTTAAATCGACATTGGTTACAATTGTTTAATGATGTTCACGCATAATGAGTGTGTGATGTTCCTTCACCATAAATAAATTTTCATTATAACTATGATATTTTGGGGCAGAGTGGTTATTGTAACTGGGATGACTGTAGAAATTCCATACATCGTATGTGTTATGGTTATTTGATTGCATCATTAGGAATGAGCCTAAGTTTTACACAGCATGGTTGATTGTTGTTTGATTAATTTGAAGCAATGCTGTATTAGATTAATAGCTTAGCACGATGGATTGAGGTATTACTGTGACTATGTGTTTGGAATTGTAGAATGGGAATGTTGCATCATGTTGTTTTGGGTGGTTGTGACTATGTATGATATGGGTAATTTTTTGTTCCACACTCAAAAATAGCCACATAGTTTTAAGCAGGACTTTGTTGAAATTCTATTATTTGTTTATGAATCCAAGCATGTTGTCAGTTCCTCATTGTGATGGCTAGATAACCCAACAATTTTTATTATTTAGAGTTACATTTAATTGGGCTTGTACAATGACAAAATTACACTTGCATGATTGAGTTATTTTATGCATAACATGGGTTGGAATAATGGGTGTTGTCTTTCTATTTGAATGACGACTAGGGTTTTTCAATTTAAGTCCGGATTATTGGGTTGACTGTCATTATATATGTTTAAAGAATGTTATGCATTTTAAATGACAAGCCCAATTGCAGTGATAGTATAACTTCATGACAATTTGAAATATGACTTTGAGTGTATCTGATGATTGAAGAAATGTGTGGGCATTGGTTGTATTTGATGATTAGCAGAGTGGAAATGGTTACTATTATACATCTGAGAATTGTTATAAGATGCAAATTGGATATATGAAAGGAACAAAACTTCCTTACATATTGTGTGGAATGAATACTGTCTTGTTATGGCACCATGTGGACATTGATTGTGAACAATGAACTAGTTTAAACACCGGAATAGTTATTTGGTCACAATGATTGTTTGGTTTCCGTATCCCCTTTTAACAGAATGGCTATATGGATTACTTGATTAATTTTGTGAACATTAACCACTCTCATTCCCCATCATTAATTCACTTTTTTCTAATTACAACCCCATCACTTTCCCACATTCATTTTTCACTCCCTGTTCCAAAATTGATTACAGTCAAGAAAAATTATGTGTTGAAACAATCGGCAATAACAGTGTCTTGGTTGAACTACAATGATGTTTTTTTATTTGTAGTTGATTGTTGTTGTCTTTGAGCAGTAATCGTATTATAGATACTTTTGAAACACATAGGGATGAACTAGTCCTATATTCTCCTAACGATTTTTGGTCATACCTTAAGGATTTTGATGAGTACTTCTCTGAGCATTTAGATTTATTCTATGAAGAAAATTATCAACCATCATTTTGCTCAGATCCTGATGAGAGTGAGGAAGTTGCTTGCCTAAAACAAAATACTTGTGATGAGATTTTATACCCCCTTTTGATTACTTTAACTCGCTAGACTATTATTTATGCATTTGTCTTATACCTGAGTAGTATGGAATTCTTCTGTATGAACTATTTCTGCACTCTATTCTATATACTCATGCTGTCATATGTTTCCTTAGGAGTATGGAAATGATGTTATGAATGCATTTTTTAAACTAATTGTTGATGTATTTGTAGAATTATTATTATCACCTACTATAGGCATACATGAACTATTTATGGTTCTAGTGGTATTATCTTTCACCATACACATCTTTTATTTTTTCTCGTAGGACATGTTAGAAGTAGTTAGGTTAGGTTAATTTGTTTCCGGTTTAGATTAGATTTATAATTAATTAGAAATATTTGGAGGGAAGTTCATTGGCTTTCCCATTTTTATTCTTTTAATTCTTATTGGAAACTAGACCCACATTCTTGTCATGAATGTCATCCCAAACGAGAGTAGGTCTAACTGGGACCTTCCTTCGAGCATTCTCCCTTACATGCTTGACATGAAATTTGGACCCATCAACATAAATGGCACTAGAAGGAGGTATATATGACAAGATGATCCTGTGGAGTCATTATTGTTCATTTTTGTTTAATTTATTAATAGCTCCATCCCATATCCCTTTGTGAAATTTTTTTTCTGGTACTGTACCTCCCAAACCTCCTAGAAATATTCTACATTTCTTGTCAAAAATTAAATTTGATGGAGAAGGTGTGACAACTACATCTGAAGATTCCTTTAAATTATAGAAAATTTGTTTTTCTCACAATATTACTAATGGAAGTGTCATTTGTAGGCTTTTCACTCTCACATTTGCAGGCTGAGTCAAGAGCTAGTGTTGGTGCAATTATATGTATAATATATTACCAAACATAAATTATCGACCATGATTCATAATCAACAGAGTTCTTACACTATATGTGCTAGAAACAGGTGGTTTAACTATGTCTGATGAGTATAGACTATATAATACACTTCCAAACCAAATACTCTGTTTTCACACTTTTCAAATAACACTTTCCACACATTTCAAAAATTATAAATCAAAAACTCACAAACAAGCACATGATCTAAAGTTCTTTCTTAGGTGATGGATATGTTCATTTCTAGCTCATGAAAGGGAAATATGAACTCTAATTCTATCTCCTAGAGAAACTAAACTAGAAACAATTAACACTATGCATATTTAAAAGAAAACTCAATCAATCCTAGAAGAAATGCCAGGCAGAGTAAAGCACCTCATTTAAGGTGCATGTAGGGTGAGAGATGGAGGTATTGATTGTTCCTGAGTTTGCAATATGTAGTCTAATTAATTATGGAATAAAACTCTAAGTGTGGTGGAATACTCCATTAAAGGCTCGTGTATGGTGAACAATAGAGATCCAACTTGTTCCTAGATTTCCAAAATAGAAACAAACATTAAAGCATTCAATCTAACAAATGCATGCACTCCAAAGACTCTCTTACAAGAAACAAGATTGTCCATTTACTGG
>SNQJ01S0050646.1:24256-34405 GCA_010110895.2 Picea sitchensis | reverse complement strand
GTCCTCGTAATGCTTCTTGACCTATGATTTTTCATTGAAATTTGTATGATGGAATTGACACATTATCTTTGGACCTTTTTCAAATTTCAAAGCGCTTGATGATCCTATGTGGATGCAGGGTTTGATGTTTTATTGATGGTTTTCTTGAATGAGATGGTTGTCGATGTTTTTTCTAATGACTAATTAAAATAATGCATCCTCTCACTTACATGTTGGGATTAATGTATTCATGTTTATTCTTTCGCATGTTGGTTATACTCTTATATTTCAAACTCTAAGTATGGATTGCAAAAATCACTAATCCCTATTTTGGGTCTGAGACTTGGCACATGCAGTATCAAGACACTTGTCTACAATCACCCATGATTATTTTTGAAGAAACCTAATTCTCATTTATAAGTTTTCTTAAAGGAAAGGAATATAACGTTATGATGTATTAGCACGTCTCCTTTCAATCACATGGATGATATCGTTTTTCTATTTTACAGGAGTAGGTTTGTAGGACCAATTCATTCACACGTTCACATGACCTCTCCAGGCTTGAGATGTTATTGGGGGAGTCCCTTGATACTTATACCAAACCTTGACCTTGATCCTTTCCTAGTTTCATATTATCAAGAAGCGAATTAACTTGGCTTACAATTACCCTGAGATTCAGAGATCCCAAGGCTATTCGATGCACTTTCCTATAGGCCCATCCCCAAACATATTCAAGTTGATCTCTATCAGACTCCTTTTCCAGTATTTTCTCTTTCCATAAACCCAGGCCTAATGCTCATTGATATTGATAGATGTAAGTCTTGTTGTGTCATTTCCTAATATACATTTGCTATCTGCTGCATTTGTATCATGCATAATGGTCTGGCATAAGGACCTTTTCCTTGATCTGGCTGTGTACCCGCTCCTCGTGATCTTAGCAAATTCACCCTAGATATGTCCATATTGAATAGATTGACTTGTGTCATGCGTTCGATTGGTGTTGATATCCTTTTACCATTCATTTCTACTTGTGAAATTGATTCATTGTATGAAGTGTCATCTTCTTCCCCTTCGTCTCTTTCTGTTCGTCACAACTGAATCACCGTCTTATTGATCGCCATATGACCTATCTACTCTCCTTGATTCCTAGATTCTCAAAACCTACCTGCTATTACTTATTCCTAATTTTTTCCCCCAGGTGCAAAACCCTGACCGATGGAACCATGAGTGGAATGAAACCTTGGCTTTTGTGTAGTTTGGCCTAATTTTGTAATTTGTATATTTATTTTTGTATATATATTTTTAATTGATTTTTAATTTGATTTATCTCTTTTTATTTTTATATTCATTTATTATTTTTATTTGTTTATTTCCATTTTACCCTTGGTATTGGAAAAACCACATGGTTTATTTGCACATGGTATTT
This sequence comes from Picea sitchensis, assembly GCA_010110895.2. Taxonomy (NCBI): domain Eukaryota; kingdom Viridiplantae; phylum Streptophyta; class Pinopsida; order Pinales; family Pinaceae; genus Picea; species Picea sitchensis. The sequence goes on along the minus strand of SNQJ01S0050646.1, from coordinate 33,000 downwards.
ACCCATGGTTTTCCCCTAAAGTTACATTAGACATTTATTTTTACATAGGGAAAACAAAGTTCACTTTAGATAGTTATTTTTACATGGGGTAAATATGATTTTTACATGGACACACTGTTTGTGTTACATAAACAAACTATTTGTTAAATGATGTGTTTTTCTCAAGAGGTAAGGTGTAATATGTACATCCTTATTTTTCTCATATATACATAAAGCTAAAAAACAATTTAACTTTTCATTTTTTTTTATATGTATTCATCTTTTTTTCATTTTAATTTTTATATGAATTTTTTCCACTTTTTTATCACCTATTTCCTAAATTGTACATATTCATTTTATTTTTACCATCCGATTTAATTTCATATTGATATTTTTTATTTAACTTTCTACATTTTTACCCTCACTCACTAAAACTCAAAACAATATCCCATGAGACCTCTCCGCAAGTTTCTCCCCATAGGTACTCACATCTAATTCATAGTAACTTCCATGAGAAATTACCATTTAATACCACCTCCTATCTTCATGGAATCCTTACCTCTCCTCCCGAATCCCTTGGAATAACATTACATGATTATTTTAATATATCTCAAGACATAGCCCATCCGGTTCTTTACTTCGATTTACTTGCATTTACATCCCGAAACCATAATAATATATCCCACCATAGGAATTACTAGCCATAGTGAGATGTACTCCTTATCGTCTCCAACCATAGGACTCTAAGAGTCCATCGGTCTTAGCTCAACGGAGTGAGATACACTCCTTAAAATCATCCTCTGACCATCGTAATCCAATGAGAACCCATCATAATTGGAAATAATTTAATATATATTTTTGGAGAGTGTGCACGACATGCATTATTTTAATATTTTTTAGAGAATTTTTTCATGTGCATTATTTTAATATTATTTTTGGGAAATGTGCACTCATCGAAGTTTGATTATTTTAATATTTTAATATGTTGATTTACTCTTTGGTTTATCTCCTTATTGAAAATCAATCAATGTAAATATATTTCCACTAGATTTGTAGATGTCACATGTATAATACTTGCAAATTTGACGTTGTCACCTACAAAATATACAATTTCAACCTTCAAAGCTCATGACATGATTTTGAAAATAAGCAGACAAAAGTTGTGTGAAATTGACTTTGGTGGGATTGCAAATCTCATGCATTTCATGAAAAAATGACTTTTTAGTATTCACTAGAAATCTATTATGCAAAAAGGACTCTACCATATGGAATTATTTATCATGAAAATTTTTCCCTAATCTATGGAATTATTTGTTGTGCCAAAGTGACTATCTATCCTATGGAATGTTATATGAAATTAGACATAGAGTTTCAGTGTAAATTGCTATGATCCTCTATGGAAAATTTCAAAGTGAAATTCTTCTTTTTTGAATTCAACAAAGATATAGTTTCATTCACATTTGAATCACATTAGTATTACGACCATACACATTTCCAGGCTACACATACCTAAAATTGTGAGATTCTTTGCTTTATTGTGCTATCAACATTTGTGTTTATTTATATAGTGTAAAATGAAATTGTGTAGTTTAGTAACTCAAATCTATTACTGAAAATATTTCTAGTGGTTTTCCCACATAGTTCTTTATGGGCATTTAGAAAATATAGGATAGTAGGTTAGGAAAAGGTTTTTTAAAATTTACCTATGCTTTAGGAATATCACCTTTTGAAAAAAGTGGATTTACATTTTTAGCTTAACTTGTTTAATTTTTTCATAATTGTGAACTGCAATCTAATTTGTTTTAGAGTGTTTCTACAAGATCACAAGGTTTCCAACTGCCATAACATACCATTAGATAACAAAGAATATGTCAACATTATACATGTATTCCAAGAACTAGCTATCGTTCCTTTTTATTCAATCAACCTAACAATTTGGTATTTCTTCTCAATTCAGTAATGTTGCAATTGGGAGTTTCTTTTGAGTTTCTTAAAAGTGTCACTATAGACTGGAAAATATTCCAAAATAGTGATGAGTAAATAAGATTGAGTTGGAATAGTTGAAATTCAAAATTAACATTTTGTTTTAGTCACAACTACTAGTGACATAGTCACTAATAAGTCTTTGGCTTTGGCTTACCAAGTAGTAGATTAAAGTTTGTAATATAATATAATGGTGGTGTCTAGTATTTTCTCAACTTAGATATTTATAGATGTGTTTTTTCAAGACTAAATTAGAAAATAGTGCATTGTATTCCAACAACATAGAGCTATTGGGAATTGTAGGAAGAAGTGATTTGTGGAATCCTTCAATTTTCAACACATAAACACATTTAAAGGTCTAGAGAAACCCATTTTACATAGGTTATCTCAAGTTAATATACTTTTACCATCTAGGAACCTCCCACATAAAGTTGATATTTTTGTCCATAAATCCAAGTTCCCTATTTTCTTCCAAATATTATGTATGCCCACTTGAATGAGTAAGTCATTAATCCTAAAACTCCTTATTAGAGTGTATCTATTGGCTCCCAAAGTTTTGGGTAGGTTGCATGCGCAGACAAATTATCCATGCTCACACATCAATTTTCTTTTATGCATTAGCAATTGTGAGATGGATGGAATAAGGTGTGTGATAATAAAAGTTCCATACTACACACTAGATATTGAAAAGATACCACATGCACATCGATTAAGAAGACGATCTTCGAGAATCTTCCCAAATAATGAACCTAGAAAAAATGAGATATCATGGGGTAGATGATGGATGAGATGGAAAGTTCGTTAGGATTGCCACACTCTAAATATGTTACGTGGGTTTCATGTTGATAGCATAAGCATGAAGAACTGACAATAACTAGAGTGAGTTGAGCAGAGAAGAAAGCAACGAAGTTCCAGAGTAGAAAATAGAGGAGGAAGAAAAAATAACAAGGAAATTGTTTGAAATAGGAGACGAGAAAAGAAGAGTCTATTTGAAGTTTTTAAGGAGGCAATTTGAGTTTTGTATGAGTCATGTTCTGAGTTTTTGTTCAATTTTGTATGAGTCTGGAAAAGTATTGTTTAGGTTCTTTAATGGAGTTAGCCGAGTAGAGTGTAGAGTATGGAGAGATATTGCATGGTGCATTGTAGTGAAAGAAATTTAGAATGGAATAGAGCAAGGAGCATGATTCCCTTTGTAATTTGAATCTATTGATGTATGAATTCTTATGTTTATTGGAGATAAATAAAAATGCAATTCTCTCTGTCACTTGATGTGTCTATTTTGAATTTAATGGGTGATTGTTTTAATGGAGTATGATTGAATGAATGAATCTTATCCTGAGTGTGGTATCTTCCTAATATGATTTATCCTTTCATATTGGATACAAGACTAGATGGTTTTTGTGATTCCGATGGCGTCTCAGGTGAGACCTTATTCAATCCTTGAATTAAGATTGATATGTCAACACCTTGGATTTTTTTTGGTTAATTCTAGATGAAATCCGGGTCATCAATACCCAAGTGTTAGGAAGGATGTGCAAAAATGACCCAACAAATGGTTTCATTGTCGGGAAATGAAGGTTTTGTTTTTCATGATGAAGGGAGAGAATGAGGTGGAATCCATCTTGGGAGGAAATCCAAGATTGGTTATTTGTGAAGGAAGATGATTTTTCACTATGAGAGACCAAGGGCTTAGTACCCAACATGGAACTTTGGAAGGAGAGGTACAAATACACCGATTTGTATGATATTATCTTTACTGAGTTTCCATGTTTGTTGTGTGAATGGTTGAAGAGGAAAACTATCACTAACAATGATTTGAGACCCCAAGAACCATTGGTCTCGGACCATACTATAGTTGATATGATGAAGAAATTGGATAATAAATGGGCTCAAGAAATTGATTGCTAGTTTTCCTGAGTGAAGGAAGGATACAATTTGAGTTCGCCATAAAATACAATGATTCTTTCAATGAGGATGAAATAAAGTGTGTTGAAGGTTATCAGAAGAGACTACTGGAAGATATAATTATATGGATCAAGATGTTGTTAGTTGAGAAATGATTGATGGGATCCATATAGAATGGTTGAGTAGACCCCCTCAAGCCGGGGGGGGGGTGTCAAGAAGGGGGAAAAAAGCGACAGGAGATGGATCCATTGAGAGGATCTATAAAATGTTGAGATGAGGTGAGGAGGGAATGAAATCAGAAGAGTAGAGGAGATAAAGATATGAAAGATATGCAAGAAGAGTTGAGATGAGGAGAGTAGAATAGAAGAGTGGAAAGATGGTAGAAAGGGGTGAGAGATGAGGGGTCATATACATAATGAAGAGGAAGGAGACCATATCAGAAGGATGTGTGGGAGAGAGTGTTGTGTTAGAGAGGAGCATAAACAAAGACAAGTTGTCGAAGAGGTGTGATGTTAGTACCACTACTACATTAGGGTCAAATTTTGATGGTGCATTAAACACAATTGCCACTTTATATTGTTGGGATAACGATAAACAACATACCCCATCAAACGTCGTTTCACATGTAGTCACTTTTTCGACGCCATAGGTATAGTCTCTATTGTGACGTTTAATGTAGAAACATGTCATCTCAGATTTGACTGCCTAAACCCCATATAGTCATCACTACAGTGGCGCCAGAGACATCAGAATTATGACATCCCATTTCATTGGTCTCGACAACATGGATTCCATGTGACCGACGTTAGGTACGTCGGAAGATCGATGACTAGCAACGTCGGTGGAGAGACGGTCAGATATATACCAATGACAAAGATGCCATGTGACCGACGTTAGGGATGTCAGAAGATTGACGACTGGAAATTTCGATGGAGTGATGGTCAGATAGATACCAACGACAAGAATGCCATGTGAGATAGGCCATCTTGCACATTGAGTTAGATAAATAAACCGAAGAATAAAAATTCTTTCTCAAGGCCTAGCACAATGCATCCCATGTATTAATGCATGTAAGAGTGTTGTTGGTAGCTTATTCTTTGATGACACCCACATATATCTTTATAGAAGTTTGGTGAGAATACCACTATGCTTAGGAAATTATGTTTAAATGGTTACTTGCAAGAAGGAGTATATTCTCTTCTATCATCTTTGGGAAGGTTTTCAAGTAGGTAGCAAGGCTACAGATCCATGAATATAGAACATCTTTACACATTTGACCACCATATTTAGGTAATTAAATTTAGGTGTCTAAATAGAAAGATGGTCTATAAGCCCTAGGTGTAAGTGTAAGGGATTCAGTGAAAATGTTGGATTGTCCTTGAAAAATGATGAATATGTTGGTATCTTAGTCATTAGATGAGAAAGTGATATGTGTTAGTTTAAACTTATCCTAACACTATGAGGATCCATTGCAATAGATGCTATAAATGAGTGAAGTGTAGTGGAGATCCTAGGTTTGGATCTAGCTAGAGTTCATGCTAATCAAGGTGTTTGAGAGGTAAGGAGAGGGACATTGAAAACACATGTGGAAATATTTGAGGAGAGAAATACAACACATATAATCTTTACTATCATGATGGAAATATTTGAGGAGAGACATACAACACATATAATCTTTACTATCATGATGGAAATATTTGAGGAGAGACATACAACATAGATAATCTTTACTATCATGATGGAAATATTTGAGGAGAGACATACAACACATGTGGAAATATTTGAGGAGAGACATACAATATTTACTATCATGATTATTTTAAAAGCATTATTAATCCTTGTAGAAGCCATCAATGCATAAATACTTAAATACTTGATGAAAGATTACAATATAAAGACTGCTCCGTAGAAGCCATCAATGCATAATATTCAAACCTACACATACACTGCACCAACCCATCACTCAGGAGGAAATAACTATATGATAGTGACCATGAAGGAAAAACTTGCCATACAATTTCCACATATTATACAATTACCACATATTAAACCATAGTTAAGCATTTCATGCTACTCTTGAAATAAAAATTTAAAATTCATAAGTTGTTGTTATATCGTCATACTATATTTATGTTTTAGAGGAATTTCATCCACAAAATAATGATTCTTACTTACATGCCATATCCATACCTTGACTAAAAAAATATACAACAATTGCCTAAAATATTCTCTCGACGATCACATATTTAAACATAATTACCGATAATTACCAACTGATTGGATCTTTCAAGTACAAAGGTTACGAAACCAGAGTGTTGGCATGTTTTACAAGAAACATATGCTTGTCATTGATGGCAAGTACAGTAGTGATGATGGCTTGAGTACAGGTATAATGTGCCAGGCAGGCACCAGAAGTATTTTGGGGAGACGCAACAGAGGTGCACACAGAGTGCAAGAGTGTGCTTGTTCATTTGATGGAAAATAGGCAGGCAAGAAATATCAACAACGATGATGGCATGGAAAGATCAGAAGCGTAAATTCCATTTCGGAGTTTCGGATATCGACAGTTGGAGGAGTCAAGAGTCGAGACTCTTCATCACAGGAGTCCCAAAGTTGCAAAATGCAAAACGTCGAAATCCTGAAATAGGCACATCAGCAAAGAATCCATTTCAGAGTTTCCCAGACCGGGAAATCAAAGGTTTCAGATACCGCGAGTTGGAGGAGTCAAGAGTCGAGACTCTTCATCTCAGGAGTCCCGAAGTTGCGAAATGTGAAACGCCGAAATCCTGAAACGAGCACATCAACAAAGATTCCATTTTGGAGTTTCGGATTCCGGGAGTTGGAGGTGTCAAGGAAACTCACGACAAGAATTCCGAAATGGAAAAATGTGAAATGGAAAAATGCGTTGATCTGACTCCATTTTGGAGTTTCAGATACTGGGAGTTGGAGGAATCGAGGAAGCAACTCGCAACAGGAATTCGCGACATGCGAAATGATGAAATGTTGAAATGTGAAATACGAAATGCATGTTCAAAATTGGCCACTGATCATAACCTATGGTCACATCGACGAAGGATCAAGGGAGGAGCTAGCATGAAGCTAATCTCCATTTCATGACCAGGAGTTGGAAGGGTCAGACTGACTCTTAACAAATTTGCGAGACGCAAAATTGCGAAATGTAGTTTTGAATAAGGCTCTGGTCACAACCAATGGTCACATCTACAGAAGATGGAGGAAGGAGCTAGTGAAACCAAGATCCATTTCGTATATCATGACATGGAGCATCGAGATATCTCATCACAAGGAATGCGGAAATGCGGAAATGCGAAAATGCAAAAAATACCTTTTGGTGTAGGTTTCAGATACCGGGAGTTGGAGTGTTGAAACACTTCATCCCAAGGAATGCCAAAATGTCAAAATAAGGAAATGCGAAAAACACCTTTTGGTGTAGGTTTTAAATACCGGGAGTTGGAGTGTCGAAACACTTCACTACAAGGAATGTTGAAATGTCGAAATGCGTTTTCTTGGAGGTTCACAGTGTAATTGCTAGAAATGACTGATGGTTTCTGATAGAGGACTCAAAGAGACTTCAGGGTGATCGCCAGAGAAGATGAAGAGTCTCGAGGCATCTTCCATATGCATGAAGACTTCTCATACAGGCTATTGAAATATGTAAGACCATTGGAGACTGGAACTGCAACAGAGGGAATGAGCTCGACTATGACAGAGAAGATGAAGAGTCTCAACTGTTGGAGAGGCTAAGGAATCTTTGCATAACACCCAATGATGATGGATGCATGGGTTTAACTGCCAGAGAAGCTGAAGAGTTGTCATGATGATCAGGAAGAGAACTCAACATGGGGAGAGCATGCAGAAGCATTGTGAAGATAGCATGCACAAGGTGCACAGAGACTATAAGAATGCAGAACAAAGAGGAGATGAGTGTTTTTGTCGAGAGTGATTTATGCATGTAGAAGGAGGCAGAGTGGAGCAACTGAAATGAACAAAAGAGGAATGTTGGATTGAAGGGACATGGCACACAAAGAATAAAAGGAAGAACAACATAAAGCGTAAGGAGTGTGTGTAGGAAGACACTGATGCAGGTAGAGCAGAGCAGTGTAGCAGAACAGTGATAAGACCGGTAAGCCATTGATAAATATTGTATCACTGTGATAAACTTATATATAGAAAACTTTATATTTAAGGGTGGTTGGGAGGTGCTAGGGAGGACTGTTGTCCTCAGAGGCTCAAGTGGGTGCTTGAACACAGGGAGTTGTAGCTTCCATTTGGTTGTAGCCAGAAAAACCAGGGTGGCAGGGTGGTGCAAGGGAGAACATTGGTTCTCTGATATACAGGTCAGTGCCTGTGTAACTGGAAGTTGGTGCTTACATCCAGTTGGTGCTGGAACTCTTAGGGAGTTAGTGATTCCTTCTAGTGGGTGCTAGAGAAACCAAGGAGTCGGTGCTTCCTTCTAGTGGGTGCTAGAGAATCCAGAGAGTTGGTTCTCTCAGCAAGTAACACTTTGCCAAAAAGAGGTTGTAGCCTCATTATGAGTTGGCGCTCATAAGTATGATAATGTACATAGTGTAAAGATTACTTATCATATAAAGAAAAAGAGGTTTTTACCCTTTATGGGTTTCCTCAGGAAATATTTGTCTCTGTATATTTCATATGTGTGAATGATGTTGAATGTTCTATTGCTTACTTCCATGCATTATTGTGATTGTCATTAAGTGTTCTGCAAAGAGATTGAAATAAGAATAATTGTTTAAGCACAGTAACAAATGATTCACCTCCCCCCTCCCCTCTCAGTTGTCCAACAATTGGTATCAGAGCCACCCCCTTTTATCTAAGGGTAGATCCTAGAGCTTAAACAT
>SNQJ01S0050645.1:162925-173397 GCA_010110895.2 Picea sitchensis | reverse complement strand
TAAAGACACCTCCAAGGGTGATGTCATGCCCTTCTAGGGTGACATTGAGGCCCTATGGTGGAACGTTGAGCCTAAAAGGTAGGGCACTTGGCCTCTAGAGGCCACAAATGAAGCCCACATGTGCCACTAGGCTCATAAATGCCTCCAAAACATAAACCCTAGCTCTGGATAACGTCCAGGGTCATGATGGTGACGTCTAGGGCCTTCGAGGGGGCCAACGTCCATGTGGAAAAGCAAGATCCCCTTGGGTCTAGGTCTGCCAGGGTGCCTCCAAAGGCAACGTTCTTCTTTCTTCTTGGTGCAAATCTTCAATGTCTTCTTACCCTTGGCTGGGGTTACAACATGCCTTTAATCCCCCATGAAGGTCCGAGCTAATCATTCCCTCATGTGTAGCTGTCCACCGGGCAAAGTCCTGCAGCAGCAACAAGTACGCTCTCCAGGGGTTCATAAGTCACAGGGATTAGAACATGTAAATCACATCCAATAATTAAATTATCCAAACATGTGCATCAAACCCCCCTTTAACCCAGACAAATGCTCAAAGACGTTATGCAATTTGACAAGTTAGGTTTGGATAAGGTCTCAGGGCGTCGTATTGGGCTAACCTCTCTTAAGTTTGGGGTGTTTCCCAGGTGGGATCTAGTCCAAATCATGTAAGTGTATGAGGTGGCATGGGGTAAGTGTTTGGGCATAGGGTGCATGTGATAACAGGGAAATGTAAAATCTTACCTGTGGGTGCCTTTGTAGAGAGCGAGCTGCACCTTGTCATAAATGCTATTGTTTCCTAGCCCATTCATTTCCTTTTACTCTTAGCTTTATTGCTTTTGATCTTTTGCTTTTGTGCTTTAAGGGAATAGTTGAGGGCCACTGTCTTGGCTTGATGACGAGAGGTGATAACGTTATCCACAAACATTTCATGGAGATGAGAAGGCTGGCTCGTGATTAGACCCCCTTTCTCTTGGCTATGCCACCAAGAGCCACTACCCTGGTTTGGTGACCAGATAGGTGGTAGTGTCATACCGCTACATGCCCATGGTCATAATAGGCCGGCTCGTGATGAGACCTCCTATCCATCAACTAGTACCCTGAGTGTTTATGTATCTTATGGGTCCCCTTTTCTTACCGACAAGCTTTTCATTGCTTTCTCGAGGATCCCTGGGTGAAGCATCTCAAAGGTTTCAATATTGGCTTTTAACTCTTGCCAGCTACTTTTACCCTCTGGGCCTTTAACCCCTTCTTCCCACGAGGTAAGGTACAACCCTTCCTAGTGTAGCCAATCCCATTGCCCAAACAAAGGTAAGGGAGATGAGAGGAATAAAGATGGAAAGTGGTAAGTATGGAGGGAACAGACGATGACCTTTCATAGACCCACCCAGTGGCAACCCATCCGAAGGGAGATCAACTTACTAGGGCACCATGTCACCCTTTTAGGTATGAACGAGGCAAAGAGCATAATTTCTAAGCAAATGTCATGAAATGAAGAAGGATTCAATGCAACATATTCAAGTGCTTCAAAAATCAGAGTGATACATACCGTGATACTCGAACTCATTACCTCATGGAGCAAGACTTATTGCTATTTCAGGACTAGGCTGGTGGGATGGATATTGCTGCTGTTGATAAATGGACTGCACTGAAGAAAAGAGGGCCCTCTGGGGCCGTGCTTAAGTCCTCCGGCTCTCGGTACTCCATGTCTAGGACCTGTGGGCCTCGAGACCCGATCTCCTTAGTTATCCCTAGGCTAGGGGATAACAGGACCAAATCCTCTTCTTCAAGATGGTGCACTATCCAACAAAATGTTAGCCCAATGTGTGCCAAGTTAGTTACTTTAATGCTTTCCTCAACATAAGTGTGTAGGTTCACAACCAACCGCCATGAAGTATGCTCCTCAACCCAAGTGTCCTCCACTCAAGTATCAAACCTCCAAGGTGTATGTAATATAGTCCCATGTTCTTAGGCTAAGTGCTCTCGTGCAAGTGCCTAGTGCTCATCCTCCTAGGTTGGTACCTTTTCTAATCAAGCAATTAACTCCCCCATTGTGTGCACCTCATGGACACACACTATGACAACCTCCTAAGTAAGTGCACGCTGGTAGCACTCTACCTAAGGTCAAGCATCCACTCAAACTGAACCATCCATATGTCCATCAAGCATCACCAAGGGACTAGGAGACCTAGTGCTCTCCTAACTAGGTGAAAACACTTTTGGAGTAACCCCTAAAGCTACATGTTGTTGGACATTTGGCTAGTTCCATGCTAGTAGGTGCTTGGTTCCAATCCCCCTGGGCTAGGCATGCCAGTTTTCCTTGGAATAGGGGAACTGACCACTAGGCCCACTTCCATATCCATGTTTGTAGAAGCATACAGAGAGATGACAGAAATAACCAGATAAAAGCTATAAAAATACATTTGAGATTTGCAAGAAAGGTAGAATTGAAAAAACATATCGATCTGCTAATAACATTCAATAGAGTGGTTCAAAATTATTTTTTTGAAGAGAAAACAAGAAAAATCCATATTGTCTATTGCATGATTGGATCACTGGAAAATTCCTCTTGACTGCTCTGGGGTAGTGTTCCTTTCCTTATGTTCAATTGCCTTCCCCGAATGGAAAATCCATCACTTCTTGGAGAGGGCATCTGCAAGTTGATTGTTTTTCCTGTAGGTATGTAGGAATGAAATTTGATTGAATCCCCTCCTCATACCCATCACCATGTTGAGTAGGTTATTCAGATCCAAGTTCCTTCCCATTGCTTCACCCTTCATCCACCTTATGACTAGTTGGGAGTTCCTATAGACCTGTAGTGTATCCAGTACTATCCACTCCATGTTCAACCACCAACAACATTAGAATTTCTACAACTCAAAGTTCATCCCTATTAAGAGAGCTCATCCCTACTCCACAAGAAAAAGTGACCCACCTATTTTTTGTCAATAAAAGGGTGCCTCCTGCACCACTCTATCTCAGTTTCCCTTCTGAGGCATTGTAAAAAGACCCTCAAGGCATCATCTTATCCATAGTCAATGGCTCCATTACCTTGCTTTGGTTCTTCTTTACTGCTCGAGGGTATACATTGTAAGCCGAGTTGATTCTAAATACTCCCTGCCTTGGTGTGAGAGATTTCCTTGCAAATAGGTGATCACTCCTTACTATCTAGAGAGGCCAAAAAATGAAAGGAGGGAAAGAATGGTGTTCACTAGTTGAGGGATTGCCCAACCATCCTTCAAAAGCCTCATTGACTGAGTTCCCTTGTCAAGAGCCTTTCCCTTGCCAAGAGCTATAATGGCTTAAATGAACAAATGTAGGTCGATTCCCTAGCTTTGCAGAGTGGACAAAACCCTAGACCCATCCATCCCCTCTTTTGAAGACTATCCCATGTCTGTGTTAGAATATAAGGCTTACTTAATGCAATAAAGTCACGTTCATAAATTCTTCTTCCTTTTCATTATGTCATTCATGGGGTTCGATTGTAGGTGCTTCTGTGGACTCTTCAGCTAATTCAACCTCAGATTCTTCTTCTAATGTGTTTGTAGGTGCTGCAATTGTTTCCTTGTGATTGTTTCATGTGCCACCTTGGGCCCCTGTTGTTTAGTAAGAGAAATAACTTGGAGTGTAATTTTTTTTCTTGTACCAAAGCTTCATAAATTCCTTTTGTGAATTAACATTAACTGTACCCAGTGAGTTCATCTATGGATATCCAAGAATAATATCCACATCATCCATACCTAGAGCATAAAAATTTGAATGCAAAACATATTTATCCATTGTAATCTTCAAATCTTTACAAATATGAACATTCTCACCCTCAACCTGTGTGCTCTGGATATGTTTTGTGGAGACTTGCAGTCTTTTAACCAAGTCAACATTGATGAATTATGCTGGTTGTGAGAGTTGATATAATAGGAATGTTTCACATGAAAATAATGTAATGTTCCCTACTAGGCTGACTGGAATATTAGGGTTTCCGTAAATTTTTTTCTGTTTCTCTTTGTGTGAATTGTCAAAACGGCTACTTGATCAACATCCAATTGCATACATTAAAGACAGTCACATTATAAATTAAGAGTTTATGGTAGATTTTGTTGTTCTGCTGGTGCACTTTAAAGTTTAAACAAACAGTTTAACTAATAATTCCAGTGGTTCATAATGCTTTAATCAGATCAAATGCCACCAACTGTTCATATAATAAGAAGTGGACTTGAAACGTTTATCCCAACTGTATCACAGCAATAACAAGTTGCTAATGGCTGCTGTAGCAGCTACAAAATAACCCTAACACACAACAACAGATGCTGAACCTGAGAATATGTTTGCTGCAAACGATACTGCTATTTCTTCTGACCTGGTCTGCTCAGCTCCTTGTTGGGTGATGGTTTGCTGAAAGTTATGGGCTGGCTACCCCTTTCTCTAGGCGGATATCTGCTGTATGGTCCTTTTTCTGCAGCTGGTAACACTGTCAACCCCTTATGGGCTGCTTCCTACTGCAGGTCTGGTCATCTTAGTGGAATTGGTCCTCCCTTAAACCCCTTCGCTGCTGCTCCTAGGCCACTCGGCCCTCAAGGAGCTCACCCGCCATCCTCCTAGGTCACTCATCACTCAAGCTTAGCCCTTCAGCCCTGCAGAGTAGCAGTTCGGACCTCCCAAAGGTGACCCTGCTCCACTGATATGGGACTCAGCCCCCCTCCAAAGTGCTCAGGACTGAGCTGGGCCCTTCAAATCCTCCATGCGGAAGCTTCCTAGCCTTTGGACTGGTGGATTTGGTCCTCTAACGGTGACTGCAGAAACCCTCACAAATAATAAACCCCCTCAACTGATTTGACCTCCAAAACCCTGCAATCAAGCCAAGAGATGATCCCTTGATGTAACAGTAGGCAGATCTGTCAAACATTGAGCTAGGGTTTGCACAAGGCACCACCGAAACCCAACAGAGAAAAAGGGTTCTACAAACCCTCCACCGAACTGAGGCAACTGCCTCCAAGGAAATGAGATGCTCCAATGATTCTTCGATGATCTCCAATGTGTCTCCCTCCTCCTTATATAACTTTTGCTCCTTGCTTGGCTCCCTTCTTTTAGGTCACTTGTCCCTAAAGTTAAGGTCACTTTATCCCTTTTTGCCCAATGGTCACCCTCAAACCAACGTTGCCCTCTTTGGTGATCTCTTTTAACCCCACGACTCCCCCTTCTTTTGGGATTATAGCCTTATGGGGAGCCCCCCTAGACTACCACGCCCTCCCTCTTGTTGTCGTCCTTAAACACACCTACAAGCATGGAAAAGTCTCAATCCACTTGGTGTGTCCTTGGAGGCACAATGCCTAAGTCCAAACTCACTGTCACCTCGATTTGGACTTCTTCCGTCTAGGCTTACTCCTAGGGAAACCAAGGGGGGTAGACCCTATTTACTATGTGAGTTGTTTAGTGAATTCTAGGAGTTAATTTTAGTTTTGTTAAGTTGGGGGGAATCTAACCTATATGACAAATAGCAATGCAAATGCACAATTTAATGACAGTTAAAAGTTAAAACCTTTCCCTAAAGGGCAACTAAGATTAGTGCCGATAGATTGGGCAAGGGGTCAACTAAGTTTATACAAAGTGTTAGAAAGAATTAAGTGATCTAATTACAAAAGAATAACTCTACAATAAGTTACAAGATGAAATAAAGCTATGACAAATATACAATGAAAATGTAAGTTACAATATAGACAAGAACAAAAGAAGAGTTAGAGAGATATACAACAAGAGATCAACTATTGCCAATGAACAAGAGACAACTAACTAACCATGAAACATATACCTTGGAAAAGCTTGGAAAAGAACAAGTGCGCAACTCAAGTAGATGAAAGAGCCAACCAAGAGCAAGTGCACAACTTCTGAAGCAAGGGGGAAGCTACAAGCAAGTGCCCCAAAGAGATGGTGCGCAACTTGAGAGTAGCATGCCATTGAACAGATATACTACTTAAAAAATTAGTGAAACTTGAAAGTAAAGTGCCCAACTTTGAAGTAAAGTCCTTGGAAATGAAAAGTGCTAGTAAATCAAACCATAAGCATGAAAATAAGCCTTGAACAACAAGGTTTGCACAACTAAAGATGCTGAAAATGTAAAGCAAGAATGTTGTGATGTGTAGTAGGTACATTTTAGATTAATTTTAGAGTCTCTCTTTGATTAGGGGGCTTAAGGTGTTGTGAAACAATCCTAAACTATGTGTCTATCCCTAGACTCTTACTGCTTCGGCCAAAATGATTGCTGGGTGCTCAAGAAGAAGGGAAAACAAGGCCCTTCCCTAGCTCCACAGGTCCACTCGAAAAACTTGGGCGCTCAAGCAGAGGGGACACCTAGTGCCGTGAAGTCATCCCCGACTTAGCACCCCTAGTAGCCTCCACAAGCCTCCTTTTTGGTGGTGAAAGTTGTGTCAGTCCAAGTTGCCTAATTAGACTAGATTGATTTTCCTTCTAGTCTAGAATACAAGCTATGATTTAACTTGAAAATAAATTGCAAAGTGAATGATCACAACTTAAGATACAAAATATTAATCAATTAGATAGTTGCCTAATCTTAAGAATGGGATAGCAATATGAAGTAACATTGCAAGTTAAACAAGTTAAAGGAAAGTAAAGCTTAAGCAAATATTGACAAGATGAAATACTAGCAAGCTAAGCTATGACAAGCCTTATGATATAGCATGGGTTGGCTTAGCCAAACCTCTTTGCTAGGTGTAGGCAAAAAATAAATAATGCAAGTAAATAGAGCTTGGAAAGTAAATAACAAGATCCTAGCCACTCAAACTTGTCTTAAGGACAACTGGGGCAAACAATACTTGAAATAAAACCTGCAACCTCAACTAAGGCACAAGGAGGAGGACAAACCTACCGATTTTGTGCCAAAGTGGGTGAAATAAAATGAAATAATTAACTTGACAAGAAAGTAAAACACCTAGCCTCTCAACCTTGTCTTAAGGACAAGTGGGGCAAATAATTGAAAGCTTCAAACAAAAAATTGAATCTAAATCCTAGCCTTACGATTTAGCATGGGTGGCAAAGCCAATCCTCTTTGCTAGTTGTAGGAAAACAAGAATTAAAATTGCAGAAATTTAAAAAACTTTGAGAAATGCAAGCCCAAGAGACTCTCTTTGGGCTTGCTTACAATGAAAGAATAGAAGAGGAGAAGTGGGTATTCAAAACCCTTACTTGGGAGGTTTTTCCTTAGTGTTTTGTGGCTACAAATGGGCAGCACCTCCCATTTTCTGGTTCAAATCTGCAGAAAATCAGTGAGCAAAACTTGCTGGAAATGCTACACAATAACCAAAAAACTTAGAAAATTTCTGTTAGTGAAAACTAAAAATTTTAGGTACAAAAATCTGCAAATAAAAGATTGATATGTGACCTATTCTAGAACAAAAATAGACCCAAATATATGTATGAAAGATGTATGAAAGAAAACAAAAAACTAAAGAGGGTTTTAATGGGTGAAGAGACAAATTTCCAGATCTGAAATTTGTCTTCCTCCAACCCTTGGTGACCTGCAAAAAGATGAGATCAAGCTACAAGACAAGAAAGGAGGTGAGTAGATTTATATATGTTAACAAAATACTTTGCATAAACAAATAGAAACTAACTCACTAAGATCTATAGCAATACTACCATAAATCTATCCAAGCAAAATACTTTGCTTGGATCTCCTACTCTAGATCTAAAAGCAAAAATTCAACAATAAACCAATACAAATCACCTCAAGTGAAACTCAAGATCAAGCACCAAATTCCTCCAAAGATTTTCTATTATTGAAAGCAAGTTTGAGCAATACTTGCTACAAGCTTGAGAAATGAAAGAGAGCAAGATGGGAGAGAGAGAAGAGTGGGAGAGATTTGGGCATAATAAATTTACACTGATAATAGATGCGAAATGAGGAGGGGTAGGAATTATTTTATACTTGGGAGAGAAGATAGACCCTTCTTGGATGAGTTACAAGTGTCACACATCTAAGAGAAATAGACAAAGTCAAGGAAGAGTCACTTTTAGGGTTTTGGTAGTGAGTTAGGGTTTGAGGGGTGAGGGGGAAAGGGGGAAAACACCTTTTGCTATGGTCAAACATGAGGTTAGACACCAAGGGGGGCGAAATTAGGGTTTAGGTGACTTTTTCACTTAAACTTTTTATTTCCCATGTGTCACTTTAGCGAGGGAACACCACTTTAAGTTGTTGGCTAAACAAGGGGGGGTTCTTTAAGTGGAAAATTATTTTTCCACCTTAGGAAAAAGGTTAGGAAACCTTTCCCACTCTCTCTCATAACTTTATTCCCTTTTTACAATTTTTGGCATTTTTACTTAGCCAAATTAAAACAATTAAATTGCTGACTCAAGACTAACTTGGACTCCTCATGGACAATGACCTAGCAAAACTTGTCCAATTGAGTTGAAACTTGGTCCAAGGGTGTAGGGGGTCTCATTCCATTTTTTTTGAGTACTCACACCCCTATCAAAATCCCTTAGGACCAAATTTTTACATTTTTATCTCAATTTTAATTAAAATTACCATTAACTGGGTAATTTTAATTAATTAAAAAAAACTACTTAGACTCAACGGAATTTCGCAGGACTCTCGAAGATGTCTAGCATGGTCATTTACAACATTCCTAGACCCTAGTCACCCCTTGGGCTTGATCATTAGAACGCCTTTCACCACTTTGAAGGATTATTGTGAGTGAAAAACTCAAGGATAATTAAAAATTACCCAAGGATAAAAAACAATCTATGAAAGGACTTCCCTAATGATAAAGTCCTAGGTAACTAACTAAAATATGATCCATGCAGACCCATTACATTATTATCCCATGCAGGGGAGCGAAAATTCCAATTACAAAAAGACGTGCTGGGGGCAAAACTGCCTTGTAGAACCAGAAAGTCTTCAACTTTGTTGCACCCTCAGGTACATAGCTTCATGGAACATGGAGTGGACCCCCTAGTCAAAATAGGTGGTCAACACCTCCAACGAGGTCAAAAGGGAGGGGATGTTAAAAAACACAGGTATTCCAACAGAGAATTAACACCTTCAGTAACCACTCACACAACCAGATCAAAGATCAACACATCGATGTTTTGACGTGGTAAAACCCCTACGGGAAAACATCCACGACCCCAACCAACGCGACTACTTGGAGCAGTTTATTAATGCAAAAGAAAAAGATTGCAGAGAGATTTTACAAGAGAGTTTCTCACAATTGATCATCGACAAATGACCCTCCATGCTCTTTAAATAGAGATCATGGACCAATCAAGTGTTAAGCCACAGATCAATGGTCGTTAAGATCGAGGAGAATATGAATCGTCGGATCACTCTATGTCGGGAACATATCATGACCGTCGGATTTCCTAACTACAAATGCATATTAATGCATACTTAAGAAACACACTTTTACCTAACGACACATTAGACCAAGTAGATCTTAACTAACTCTTAAGTGTCTAAATATCCTAACATCCCCCCTTAAGAACAACTTGGGATAGGATTGAAGGATTTACAATAGTGACACAATAGGAGAAGGAAGAAGGCATTAGAGCCTATCCCCCCTTAATGATAACTTCCTGAATTCCTAACATAGAGCGAAGTTTGGAAAACTTTGCTTCTGTAAGAGACTTTGTGAAACTGTCTGCAACTTGATCTTCTATAGGGCAAAAGAGCACTTCAATAACTTGATCATGAATGAGCTTTCTGATGAAGTGCATGTGTAGCTCGATGTGTTTGCTGCGCTAATGTTGAACTTGGTCTTTGGCGAGCTTGATGGCACTTTGATTGTCGCACCAAAGGCTGGTTGGATGTTGCTGCTGGAATCCAAACTCTGAAAGGATCTGTCAAAGCCACAAGGCTTCTCGACTTACATTTATCGCTGCTCGGTACTATACTTCTGTTGAATAAAGTGTAATAGGCTGTTATTTTTTACAGGCCCAAGTGATAGGTCTTGAACCAAGGCTGAAAACATAACCTCTAGTAGACTTCCGATCATCAGGGTCGCTGGCCCAATCTGAATCAGTGAAACCAACCAATAAAGGAGTCCCCCCTGAACTGTAATGTATCCCGAACTGAATTGTACCCCAGACATACCGAAGTATCCTTTTAGTTGCTTTCTAATGGTTTTCATGGGGTGTTTGCATATATCGGGCAACTGAGACCAACAACAAAGGAAAGATCAGGACAGGTATGAGTCAAGTATAAGAGGCTACCAACTAACTGACGGTACAAGGTGGCATCAACGTCGAGAGAAGTACAAGTGGCAGTAAGCTTGACTCTAGACTGGAAGGGAGAAGGGGCTGGTTTACAATCTTCATTGGTTTGCAAAACTTGGAGGCCAAGGAAATAGTGCAAAAATCCTAAGTCTGTCATTTCAAATTTCTTTTTAAGGTTGGTTTTCACATGGTTTAAAAGTTTTGAGTCACTACCAGTAAGGATAAGGTCATCAACATAAAGGACAAGGATTATGAGATGG
>SNQJ01S0050645.1:145141-162398 GCA_010110895.2 Picea sitchensis | reverse complement strand
TGGAATTCATTTTGGCTACAGGGGCAAAGGTTTCATTATAGTCAATTCCTTCAACTTGGGAAAATCCTTTGGCAACTAACCGAGCCTTGTGTCTTTCAACACTTCCATATGATGCATACTTAGTTCTGTAGACCCATTTACATCTGACAAGTTTTCTTCCTTTTGGAATAGGAACAAGATCCCAAGTGTTGTTTGCCATTAAAGAATGATACTCCTCATTCATTGTTGTATCTCAATCTGGATGACCTGAAGCTTCTGCAAATGTCTCTGGATCATGAGTCTCTAAAACTTGAGCCAAAAGAGAAGAGGCTTGCTGGAACTGAGAACATGTCCGATGTTGATCTGAAGGATCACTGACAAGATCACCAGTTGCTTCTCGTGTTGAATAGACCCATCTAGGAAGTGGTGGTGTTGGTTCATGTTCAATGGACTCATATGGAGGAAGGTGAGCAGGCGGAGGTGGATTTTTATCCTCACTGTCATCATCTAAAGAAGAAACCAGAATAGGAACAAAAGAAGGCACAAACGCCGAAGATGGATCGGAGGCCGAAGAAGGCACAATCGCTGAATTAGGCTCGCAGGCCAATATGTTATCTCTTCTAATAATAATTTCATTACAATGTGGTTGAATAAGTCTATAACTTTTGACATCTTCAGAATAACCAACAAATATACACTTCTCACTTTTAGGTTGCAATGCTTTCCTTTTCTCATCAGGAATGTGAGCCCATGCTATACTGCCAAATACACAAGTGACTTACATATGGTTTAAATTTAGTCCAAGCTTCTTCCGGTGTTATATTTTTAAGAGCTTTTGTGGGAGTGCGATTTACTATGTAATTTGCACAGTTGATGACTTTCGCCCAATACTTTAGACTTAATCTCTTAGATTGGATCATACAATTAGCCATTTCTTTTATTGTGCAGTTCTTTCTCTCAGCGACACCATTTTGTTGTGGTGTATATGGAACATTGTGTTGCATTTGGATGCCCTGTGTAGTGCAGTAACTTGTAAAATTATTGTTCACATATTTGCCTCCATTATCTGTTTTTAACCTTTGAATTTGATGCCCAAATTGCTTTTCTACAAGGGCCTTGCAGGCCAAAAACTTGTCAAAAACTTCACTCTTAAGTTTTAAGAAGTAAACCCAAGTACGTCTGGAAAAGTCATCAATGAAAGTTAAGAAATACTTGCACCCAGAAAGAGAAGGAGAAGAAAGTGGACCACACAAGTCACTGTGAACAAGCTACAAAGGGCCCAAGGCGTGCCAAGAGGCACATTTGTCAAAGCTGTCCCGATGATGTTTGCCGAGAACACAAGCAACACAAACACCATCTCTGCATGAAACAAGAGGAATACCAGTCACCATCAATTGATTACATAGTTGTTGCAATGAGCGATAGTTTAGATGACCAAACCGCTCATGCCAAAGTTTGCTCAAATCTTCGCTATGAGAAAAAAAAACTAATGGAAAAGATGATAACCCAAAGTTGTCAAACTTGTACAACCTGGTAATATCATCAACAATTCCAGTTGCAAGAACATGCTTAGGATCTTTTAGATCCTTGATTACAACTTGTTGAGGTGAAAACTCTACGGTTTTACCTTCACATGAATGAGTGATTTGGTATACTGATAGAAGGTTACAAGAAAGACTTGGAACACGCAATACATCATTGAAATGGCCATTATTTACTTGAACTGTTCCAGATCCTACAACAGTAAGATATCTATCATCACCAACAAATATTTTCTTAGTGTTACATTCATTTAAAGCAGAAAATATGTCTTTATCCTTAGCCATATGATAAGATGCTCCATAATCAATAAGCCACTCATTAGAAGAGGAAGTAGAAGTTGCATTGAAGGAGAAACCAGAAGCAAAAAGTGCATGTCCATGAGAAGAAGAAGAATTAAAATCAATATTGATGTTGTGCTTCTTCATTGCTGCTTCTAAAGATGCCATCTTCTTGAAAGATTTGGACTCATCATGACAATCTTTATCTCAAAAGTTGCAATGTCTGTCAGTCTTCTTATTTTTAGATTTTGCTCCTTTGTCACCATTAGGAGTTGAAGCTGTTTGAGTGGGTTTGGGACCCTTATATTGCTTGTTGTTGTGGCAAGGATGTTGCTTTTTGGGATTCTTGTGTTTATCTTTCTGTTGGGCGACTAAGGCTTTGTTGGAGGTACCTGTAGTGCTGATCACTCCAAGTTGTACAAGCTTATCTTGCTCTCTAATCAAAGCATCACAAAAGGACTCAAGAGTGGGTTTTTGATAAGCTTTCCCTAGAGCCTCTCTCATGACATAAAAGGTAGATACAAACACAAAATATGCACTACCTAGCTTGGAAAGAATAATATAGATGCAACTGTTGAAATATTGTAATTGCAAAGAGTATTCTATTTATTATTGAGTTATTATTCATTAGATCAATCCCCTTTTGTGAATTGATCATGTCGGGCATTGTAATTGACCAAATTCCCTTTTGTGGATTGGTCAAACCCTAAATATAATATGCAATTTGAGAAGTTGGCCCCCAGGTTAATTAAAGTGGTTTTAACCACTAAGAAGACAAGTCGGCCCTGCCCAGTGAAGAGACACCTTTCCAACACCTACTAGTTTGTATAAATAAAGGAAGCCAACGCCTCATTATCTCACTCACTCATTCGCTCATCCAGTGCGCAAGTTTGGTAGCTGCAGTTGGGAGAAGAAGGAAGAGAGAGGCGCATTGCTCCGTGTTGGATATTCTCTAGTGTTTTGGTTTATTGTCTTCACATTGTATTGTCTATCTATATTAAGGAAGTTTTGCTGGGTTTTCTCCCCCATGAGGGTTTCCCAGGATAAATACTGTGTATCTTGTGATTGTGTTTCTCTCAGTGATCCTACCCATGCTATGGTTATCTAGTAAATTGAAAAGAAACCTAATAATAGCTTAAACCTTAACATCAACGCTCTTCCTCCAGCTTTATCTCACATTCTTCACATAAAATTCTGAGTGTTTTAAACTTTAAACTTAGATAGATAGTCTTCAATGCAAGAAAAATCATTTGGACTTAAAGTCAATATTTGATTTTCTAATTGATTTGTTTGAATAATATTGTGTTTACCAAACACAGATTCAAGCTTTTCCTAAGCTTCATTGGGGTCATCAATTTCTTTAAGGTGGAACCTTAAATAAGGAGAGATGGACATTCCGATCAGTCCACGTGCTTCGTCACTCCTATTAGCCCATTTGACTTTCTTATCAATATCAATGGGTTCTTTTTCCTTTCCCAAGGTAATCCGGTACAAGCCTTTACTTCTTAATAAATCCTCCATATGAGATTTCCATTGGAAGTAGTTGGTGCTGGTAAGCAAAAGATTACTGGAAGAACCCATATTAAATATGTAGATAATATGTATTTAAAAACTGAAACTGATGATCTAGATGGAAAGATCTTGAAAAACTAGGTGGTTTAAAAAAAAAACCGCATTGAAAACAAACTTCGGATGTGAAAGTTACGCCCTTAAAAAAAGCATAAATGATAACCAAAGAACCACGTGGTGGTGATACCCCTCCAAATAACCTCACTTTTACAAATAAGTTGCTTTATGAAGTGACCCACTTTTATAAAAAGAAGTGGGGATCACTTTTACAATGAAGTTACTTTATAAAAGAAACCTGCATGCAAAATAAATAACTCTAAAATAAAATATTAAAGCTACTTATAGTGATTCACTTTTATACTGAAAGTGAAATACACTTTACAATGGAGCATGAACTTTAAAAATAAAAGTAACAAAAAGAGAGACTTGAACTCAAGATCTCTTACTTAATAATGCAACTTTTAATCAAGTGGGCTAGCAAAACATATTGTATTGTTTAGCAGGAGGATTGGGGGTGGTGTTGTTGTTGTTGTGGAAGACGGCCTTGGAGAGCGTGCTCATAAAAAACTCTTTTCACACAAGAAATTTTTTTCGCTTCTGATGACAACAAGGGTTAGATCCGGTTAGCTTACTCGAAAAATGCACCTTTTCCTATCTGTTTCTGATTTTCCGAGATCGCACAAGGCGCAGGGCAAAGAACATTTGCAGATCTAAAAGAGTAGCAACCCGGAAACAAACAATATAAAACTGAAATAAAACCAAAATAATACTCTGCAAAAATTTAAAAAGGGCGTATTGAGGCTTTATACCTCCGGATCTAGCTGAAATGGCCGTATCTTGGGCAAACAAAAACCTTTTTGAGTGAAACGAAGAGTGTTCCTGACTGAAAGGAGTGCTCTAGACGCAATGGAATAGTCCTCTTAGCCCAAAAATGTACGTAAATTGCAGAAAACGGAGATGAGGCAACTCGACTTTACGATCTCAACCTACAACAGAAGCGGGTCTTCAAACAGGCTCTGATACCATGTTTGACAACAAATGTATTCCAACAGAGGATGAACACCTTCGATAACCACTCACACAATCAGATCAAAGATCAACACACTGATGTTTTGACGTGGTAAAACCCCTATGGGGAAACATCCACGACCCCAACCAACGCAACCACTTGGTGCAGTTTATTAATGCAAAAGAAAAAGATTACAGAGAGATTTTACAAGAGAGTTTCTCGCAATCAATCATTGGCAAATGACCCTCCATGCTCTTTAAATAGAGATCATGGACCAATCGGGTGTTAAGCCACAGATCAATGGCCGTTAAGATTGAGGAGAATATGAATCGTCAAATCACTCTATGTCGGGAACATATCGTGACCGTTGGATTTCCTAACTACAAATGCATACTAAAGAAACACACTTTTACCTAATGACACATTAGACCAAGTAGATCTTAACTAACTCCTAAGTGTCTAAATATCCTAACARTGGACATGACAAATAATCCCTTACGACTCTCTTTATCTTTCTTCAAGGCATGTGAACCAAGGTTTCTAAAGCGTGGGAGTAGGAGAGCCATTTCCAAAAAACCCTAGGAGCGGAGTGTCGCATGAACSTTTTTATATAATATATATTTTTATATATTATAATGCTCTTATACTAAAAGAAATGTAGAACACCAAATTAGTTGCAAAATATATGAAAGTATACATATTTGTGCTACTTGTAGATAAGATAATTCTATTAATGTCCAACAAATGACCACAAATAGGTCATTGGGACTGATAAGTACAAAAGTATTAATACACCATGGGAGTGCAACAACCACTCCTTTAAAAACCAAAGATAGATCTAATCTAAGATGTAAACTCTCTAGACTAGGAAAGAAAGAAGTGCTACTAGAAGAGTTGGATATATACAAGAACTGCTAAGGGTTTAAAAGATAAAAACAAAAGACTCCCTAGGGGGAATGCGTTGGAGGAGGGCACAAGGGCAATGCTCCCTTTATCAATCGTCTGAAGAAGAGGAGGAGATCTTGCTACATTATTACAAAGTTAGAAATGTCATCCATGGTAGATTAATGATTCGTCATTCAAGCATCAACTATCTATTAGTTACAAACATACAAATTCTTAAACCATATAATAGGAAGTAGCCACGTGATTTATGGAACGAAATAGGCCATCTGCCAACTGTCAGTGTGATCAAAGAGTTATGTTTACAAAATAGGCCACCTGCATAAGTATCGAAATAATAATTTAACTGAAGTATGAAGACCAAAATGTCCAAAATACAAATTTTTTAAAAATGGCCTTTTTCTTCATTTTCATGGGAGCACGGGGGGAGTGTTGGGAAAGCATCGAGAGCGCCTAGGGAGTGCTGTTATGGGTTTGGGAGCATCATGCTCTAGACAATGGCAGGAAATGTGCTAAAAGGGCATGAAGTGCGCTTTTGATTTTCGCGAGTGCGCTTCTGGGACACTCCCGCTCAGAGCGCAATTCTTGGGTGGGAGTGCCCCCTAGGAGGACGTTCCTGGTAACACTGATGAGAACAGTTGTCTAAAAACAAGTGATCAACTTCTACTTCTAAAAAGTAGAACCTCTCATTAGGGCTAAGCAACTTCTGCCATATGGCAACACCATCTTTTAGATTAAAGCCCAACTTGTATCTTCAATGCATGGGAGATTCTGACTTTCTCCAATTTATGTATTTTTCAATAGTAGGGCCATCAAATTTTCTTGTAGAATACATCTTGCTTGGAAAAAAGCCCATAACTAAAACTAGGTTTTTGAAGAAATAACTTACTTTTCAATGGAGCTCCTTTTTGTGGCTAGGGTTTTGGGGTGACGAATTTGAAATGAGCATAGCTTCCTCAATATTGAACAAAATATCTAGTATGATGCCATGGCCATTTAGCTTTTAATGGCATTAGTTCTATGGTAATCTGACACACAAATAGGGAGAAAAGTGTGCTGCAAGAATTACTTGGGAGGGTGTTGAGCCACAACTTAAATGAGACTTCTGCATACTGCTTATAATCTCTATTATGACCCCAATTCTAAAATGCCACAACCATTGTGTGTCTACTGGCACATGTTCTGTTGTAATCTGGTTCATAGACATAGAGATATCGCATAACAAGATTTTTCCATGGTGGTTTTGAGGCCTCAACTAGAAACAAGTATAACTTCTGCAACACTGTTTTGGATCTCTATTATGACTCCAATTTTGAAATTCTATGACCACATTGCTTCTAATGGCACCGATTTTGTTGCAATTTGGTTCATAAACAGAGAGAATCACATCACAAAAATTTCCCATAGGCGTTTTTTGGTCCCAACTTGAAATAGGTATAACTTCCATGATACTTCTCTAAATCCCTATTATGATCCCAATTTTGAAATGTCATAGCCACTCTATTTCTAATGGCACTGGGCTGGTTGCCATCTGGTGAATAGGCCAACATGAGAAAAACTTGCCTCAAAAATTAGAAAAAAATAAAAAAAATTCATCTCCTTTGGCCCAAGAAAGAGCTTTGATACCACTTGTTATGATCCATAGCTCTTAAGATTGAATCATTAACAATATATCCAAGAATAAGATATAAATTATTCCCCCTTACTTCATATATCAAAATGCCCCTAAGGCAAGGCAATATCATACAATGATCCTTTTATGGAAGGATCAACTTTTGTTCACTTGCCTCTTTGAGGGGGAAACCTCCCAATGAGCTAAGCTTCAATACAATATTACTCCAATACAAGATTCTAACAAAGTCTCCATCCTTATTTATAGCTAGCTAGAAAACACTAATCATCACCAAATGCTAACTCCCTAGTGGGCCTTATTTAATGAGGTCACATTACATTTATTCAATGCTAACTACCTAGGGAGGTACTTAAGGAGGATAATGAATGTAATGTGGCCATAATCACGGAATAATATCCATTGGGTAGTTGGGGGGTAATGAATGTAATAATGAGGGGTAGTTGGCAACTTGGCATAGACCCCTATGAATACTCATGACAAAGCATATGTACACATGAGTATCACTGTATTGGATAGGTTGGAAATTGTATTGTAACAAGCATGATTTATGGAGTGATTTCTTCCATAAGGAGTAATTGATGGTGTTACCCTACCTTAAGGGTTTTCTCTACATTTTTGGTGTTTATTCTTGTGTGGATGCATTTATATTTTGAAGCTTAAGGGTTTTATCTTTTATCTACTAAGGTTCACTACAAGTGGTGGGATCCTTCTTAGGGGTGTAATGGGGGTTGAAGGGACCATTATATTTAATAATAGTGTAGGTATGGTGGTCGTTTAATGTAAGGTGGATTGGTTCCACTATGTTTGTTATTATTAAGTAAGGTCCACTAGGTAGTTTGCATTGAATAAATGTAATGTGGCCTCATTAAAGAAGGTCCATTAGGTAGTTAGCATTTGGTTATGATTAGGATTTTCAAGCTAGCTATAAATAAGGATGGAGTCCTCCTTATGAGTCATGTATTGGAGTATGCTGTATTGGAGCTTAGCTCATTGGAAGGTTTCCCCCTCAAAAGAGGCAAGTGAATAGGAGTTGATCCTTCCATAAAAGGATCATTGTACGGTGTTTCCTTACTTTAAGGGTATTTTGATATATGAATTAAAGGGGAATTTCTATCTTATGCTTGGATATATTGTTTGTGATTCAATCTTAAGGGCTAAGGATTGTAACAAGTGGTATTAGAGCTCTTTCTTGAGCAAAAAGAGGAAGACTTTTTGTTTTGCTTTGTTTCTTCTGTAATGTTTGTGGTAGTTTTTTCTCTCGAAAAGAGGCAAGTGAATAGGAGTTGATCCTTCCATAAAAGGATCATTGTACGGTGTTTCCTTACTTTAAGGGTATTTTGATATATGAATTAAAGGGGAATTTCTATCTTATGCTTGGATATATTGTTTGTGATTCAATCTTAAGGGCTAAGGATTGTAACAAGTGGTATTAGAGCTCTTTCTTGAGCAAAAAGAGGAAGACTTTTTGTTTTGCTTTGTTTCTTCTGTAATGTTTGTGGTAGTTTTTTCTCTCGTCTTATTCACCAGATCATAGCTATCCCAATGCCATTAGAAGCAATGTGGCCATGGCATTTTAGAAGCAGGGTCATAATAGTGACGAGTATTATAAGTTGTGACTCATGACCCTCGTGCAAAATTTTTCCTTGTTCTTTTTATCAATATCCTCTTTTCTTTGGTGTCTTTTCCGAGGATTAGTTATTTTTACACTAACAATGTCACATAGTTCTTTGACCACTACTATTAGGGTTAAATTTCTTATTGGTGTACCTTTTCTTTTTGAGCTGATGTATGCCAAGAAAAATAATGTGGTGACCACTTCTTGCTACTAAAATTTGTATTTCCAACAAATTCTTGAAATCAATCACTTTTGTGGCAACTATGTCTTGGTCCAAGCTATGTTTTCTTCATTGTCTCCATTTTGTAGGGTTTTCCTTTTGGGATAACCTACCGTACACCTTTGCTCATGTCATGTTAGATTTGGTGCTCTTGTACTCATTTTTCATTTTATTTCATCTTACTTTCAAGGGTTTTGTTGCACTCCCCTGTTTAGGTTTGGCTATTACTGCTGGTTGTAATCATTAGTCCTTTTGACCTACTTTGGTCCCTAGTGGGCATCAATAAAAAAATCAATATCAATCTAAAGATTGCATAGGTAAGCTTTCAATTTAAGAAAAAAAATAAAGTGACCCTAAAAAACCCACCTTAGGCAATAACTGTTTAAAAACTCAACTTCAAAAAGGAGACTTCGATTTAAAACAAAATATACCAATACTATATTCTAGTCGATTTTGTAACCCCCTCGTCAATATTGCACTTTCACATGATAGAACAAAGGGAGACAACTCTTTCTTCACTTGTGCACAAATTGTTCAAATTGAAGCAAGTGTTGAGTTAATGGACCAACATGTCCTAGCGACTCAATGAATTGTTTCTTGAGCAACGCCGTCCTCAATTTTTCCATGAATTAAGGCAATGACATCATTGTTGAATTGAATAGTAGTGTTAGCACACTTTTTCACCCTCCAATGTGAGCTGATATAACAGAAAAAACAGCGATGAAGAAGGTGCTAATTCAAGGAGAGAATGCCCCAAATTGTCACGGGAAAGCCTCCTCTTTGTCCGGGTTGGTGCATGCCAACCTCAGGGGGGAGTCCCCCCTGAGGTACCCCTGGGACTCCCCCCTGAGGTGCTGGCTGCTGATTTGTAAGCTGATTTTCTGCAAAATAACACATAAAACAGCAGTAAAAGGCTTTGGACAGCGTGTAAACACACCACCAAAGCGTTAGGAAAAATAGTTTTAAAGTTGCTTGGAGGGATCCTGCAGTGTTAGCACAAGAGTGAGGAAAGAAGCAAGAAAAGAAACCACTTAAAAGATAGAGAAATATCACAGTAAATGGTAAGAACTACTAATTAATTTGCAAGAGTAAGAACAAGATACCAACAAGAAGGAAAGTTCGTCAAAAACACAACACTTCTTTATTACAAGCTTGCCAAAGGGCAGATTGTGCCACAATAGACAAGTCCACAACTGGTACAATGATTATCCTTGTTCAAAGAGAGAGTAGCTAGAATAGAGAGAATGAGAGAGAAGAGAAAGAGAATAAGTGTATGCCGCTGCTGCAAATATCTTACCATAAAATACCATGTAGCTCATGCAATATATAGTGTAGAGGGTGCACTTTACCATAAGAGACCAAGGAGGGCGCATAGGAGGTGGAATACACCAAGGAATGCACATGAGTGAGTTAAGTAGGAGTGGAGAGAAAGTAAACCATGCGCATGAGAGGACAACTCATGAGTTAATGCTCATTCGTGGTGAGGGAAAGGGAATAAACGTGGTAAAAGAGGGAAAAAGGGAGATCATGCTCTAATTTTTAGGAGAGAGAGGAGAGGCAGTATTAAAGTGGAGAGGAATTCATGCAGACATGAATATGCCACTGTTTATTAGGGAATGCAGTAAGGGAAAGGCAAAGCATCACAAAGGGAATCAAGGCACGAGGGTCAAATACCAAACTCACGTCACTGACACTAGATGTTAGTAGGAGACCAGGAGCAATCCTCCACCAAGCGATCCAAAGGAATAGGAGTTAGAGAAGGCGCATGAGGAATGGAGAGTAGGAAGAGTAGAATGGAATAGGAGTTAGAGAGTGGGAGAAATAGGAGGATGGGAATAGATCAAGTGTATGCTAGAAGGGAGGATGAGTTAAGTGAATGGGAAATAGAGTTCAAACGCATAGCTTAAGGAGGAATGCGCCCTAAAACTTAGGGAGAAGGTGCACCCAAGAATGAAAAGAGGGATATAATGAGTCACGTGTGAAGGAGAAGGAGTAGAAGAGGCGCATGGAGTGTTTCATGTGCTAGACAAACGAAATAGGAGAAGGAGACCAC
Source organism: Picea sitchensis (assembly GCA_010110895.2). NCBI lineage: Eukaryota > Viridiplantae > Streptophyta > Pinopsida > Pinales > Pinaceae > Picea > Picea sitchensis. The sequence continues at coordinate 151,597 of SNQJ01S0050645.1, read as the reverse complement.
TCAAGCATGAAGATAGAGTGAGATAATGACCATTGAGGGCGCCACACGTGTGAGGGAAAAGGAATAGAGAGGGCGCATTTATGAATAGAGAAGGAGGTAATAAGTAAGGGAATGATGTGTTTTGGCTTTAAAGAGAAAGAGAAACACATGGAGGACAAATTTAGGAATCCAACGCATGTTTAAATGCTAATTTTGGCCAAGATATGCATGAGTTAGCCAAAGAGGAAGAATTCACCCTATTTTTTAGGGATTTAGCGTTTAAGAGGAATTAAATGGAAATAATTGCATTGAAAGTGAGTTAATGGCGAGTGACATAAAGTTAGGTGAGAGAATCAAGCATTGATTGGCTCAATCATCTCCATGAGATTGCCACCTCATCGATACGCCCCCTTTAATTAATTAACTCTTCACTTTAATGCTTTTACCTTGGAAAGTGCGCACCCTCATTAAATGATGCCAAGTAGATTCCACATGTCACATTGAATCACCACCACATGTCGGAATTTGACCCTGCCACTTGTCACCCTTGGAGCCCACCACCCATGCTATAAGTAGAAATTGCTAAAAATAGGGTCCGGCTCCTAAAAAATAGGAAACTGTCAAAAATGTCTAGGATGACTAGGAGAGCACCACCATGTGTCAAATGTCTAAAAATTGACACTGCTAAAAATAGAATGTCCTCACATGTCAATGATATCATACTCATCGAATTCGATTTTTCGAGAGGATTCCAAATATGCGATCATAATCAACATGTGAGCCCTGGTGCCCCACTTGCTAAAAATAGAAAGTACCGACAAATCACCCCGGAAAAGATCCAAAAGACTCAAAATGTCTCAAGGATCAACACAGCACACTCAAAATCTTGATTTGAGGCTTGGAGCTCAACCTGCTAAAAATAGAAAGTGCTTGCATGTTGCTCGAAAAAATGCCATTGGGTTCAATATCCTACAAGGACCAACTTTGTATACTCAACATTGTCAAATGAGTCTTTGATCACTGTCTCCTAAAAAATAGGTTCACCTGCCATATATAGACATGTCTCTCAAATCCCTGGAAAACCAAGCTAACTCTATCTCTGAAGCAAAAACAACCATATACCAATCCTGTACATGTCACTGATGGGAACCAATCTCTGACTCACACAAGTGCTACTCTGGGAAAGTCTCTGAATGCCAGCCCAAATAGTGCATGCTAGCTCTTAACCCTCAAGATTTTTAAGGATGAAAATCTAGGGGTTAACAGGTAGCAACTAGTGTTTTTTTTCTTTTTTCTCTATCAATTGAATGGTAGCAACTATTGTTGACTTTCTTATTTTTTCTATCACTGAACTACTTTTCAATATTGACATGCCCTATTTCAATGATTTTCCCTAGCAATAATTGTCTCTTTGATGGGTATCTGAATCGACAATGTTTTCTCTTTTCCAATGTTTTTCTTCCCAGTTGCCAATTTCGTCAGCAAGATTGGGAGCTCTCCACTTCAGTTTGCAGCCCCCCCCAATCAAACTCGAATTTCCTTCTCAGGCTCACAGTGACTCTTACTGCTTTGATACCATGTCTGTTGTGAAGTTTTTACCTACCTTTTTCATAATTAAGGAAGATATGAAGATATAACTAACACTAATTAAGTTTAAATATTTAAATTGGTGATATAACTAATAAATGACTTTCTGAGGTGCTTGTTGTTACAGGTCTTGGAAACTCTGGATGCAGTATTAGATGTGGGTGGTGTTTATGACCCAACAAAGGATCGGTATGATCACCACCAGAAAGGCTTTGATCAAGATTTTGGACATGGTTTCAGAACAAAATTGAGTACTGCTGGCCTTGTGTACAAGGTTTGAGTTCTAACTTGAGTCCCTATTTGATTTGTTTGAGAGCTTATGCTTATAGAGCATTTGGCATCTAATTGTTCAATTTTTGTTTTCTTAATCTCTTTAAGTCTATGTTGCATTGAATTTCAAAGAGAGGGGGATGAATTTTTGCTTCCCAGGGAGGGGGGTTAGTGGGGAATGTCCACATTTCAGGGGATGGCACATGGCATGACAGTGATAAAATAATTAAATAGAAGGTATAGAGAAAAAACAATTAAATATGTAAAATCCTTAAACAATGAAATTATTCAATGAAAAGTAATAAACATTATCACATTGAACAAATCCAAATATAACATTCACCATTCATGATTCCATAGAAGACAAATATCAATCTTACGAGGATAATAAGAATGGGCAAGTGCATGACTATTTCTAGGTCATTCCCTTTTTTTGGGATGTCATTGTTTTTGTACTATTCCATGATTCCTTTTTGGGTAACCTTGAGATGTAGGACTGCTACATGTAACTTTTTATCTATATGGGCATCACACAATCGGAAATGGTGTGCTATTGATTTTAGCCAGCCTTGAAAATTTGTTGCTCTCCCATTTTCGGGAACTTATATTCTTGGACTTTTTATATTTGGCTTCAACATCAGTGCTAGGATTTTCTCTTCTTTTGGTATAGAAATCACAATGTTGGCCTTGCCCTTGATTATTGTCATGATTTTACACTAGAAGGCTTGGTATTTAATTCATAGTTTGGCATTGGAATTACATTACTTTTACTAGTGTTAATTGTTCATTTATCTTTTGGACTTTGTACTCCACTATCAGATGTGTACCCATTTTCATTTTCCATGGTGTTAATAGGGATAGAGAAACACTATTATCTTGGTTCTATTACCATTGTTACCATTGTTATGGGTTGATCTCTTGTAAACTCTACATATAGATAGAGGAAGAGATGTTAGCATGCTAAGCAACCTACTTAGTTCTAGAGGTAGTTGGTGACTCATAGGCTCAATTTAATATTTAAAGCAAGGTGACAAAATCTGGCCATAAACTCACAGTCGTAAATCATATGGTCAATGCTACTTGACATTTATTGTCATGCTTCTTGCGACCAAATTTCACATGCTCATAACTTGATAATCTATGGCTCCACCAACATGCCATATCTATTCTCCTTCATTAATTTTGACTGATTGAAGGTTGTCATGGCTAGGTCACCTTAGTAGTGAATAGTTCTAACAGCTGTCACAGTGAGCTCACCTCAAATCTTTGAAATTATGTCAATGGTTGTTGTTGTGAGATTAGCTTGATAATATCTGAGGGCTTTTGTGGTTTGCTCACCCCAGTGATTAAGAAATAGTTCATAGATGTAGAGTGAGCATAGTTTATAATCACCGATCATCAATTTTAAGGCCAAATAAAAAAGAGACTTCATCTTAACTACCAATAATAGTTATAGAAAACCTAAAAAAAATTGGTACCTTTGATAAGGCATGCATCAAAGGGCTACTGCTAAATTACTATCTTTCAGTAGAGACGTTATAATTGAATTCATTCTGCATTTTTGTATACATATTTTTGTTGGATCCCAAAATCATGGGTCATACGACATAGTTTCGACTTAACATATGAAAGTTATGAGTTGAAAAGCTTATCATTTATAACATTTTTGTTGAAATTGGAAGTTCGTAGTATAGAGGAGTTGTGGACAATGGATAAGAGAAGTTATCCTAAAGAAATGGTGTGAAATGCGGTCTAGATTCGAAGTATTTATAGTGGTCAAGTGATCTCATTTTATGTCAGCTCATTTTTTTCAACTAGGTTGTCACATGGATTTCTCCATATGGTACATTGAGGTCAGCTTTATAAAATATCCTACTGTGTCACACGTCCACACTTAAATTTGGCTTAGTTTTTCCTGACATAAATATCCTCATCTTTTTGGTGAATGCAGGTTATCTTTTGACACATTTAAAATGCTTAATGCTAATTCTGGTTTTACCATATATCTCCTAGTTTGGGTTGTAAAATCTCTTCCCCTTGGCACACTCATTATCCCTACCACCTAGTGAAGAAGAAGTAGACAAGGATGACTGGAGGAAATCGGTCATGGTCCCCACAATGAAGTTGGATGTATCCAAAGAATTGCTAATCATGGCAAAGCGATATGGCTGGTGGACGGATGTAAAGAGGCCACAAGAGGTGCAAGTTGGTGTGGATCAGCCATAGTTAGTGCAATTTGTAGGCATGGATAAGATTCTTTATAGGTCATGGCAGGCTCTAGAGCTCTGGTCTGTGAGTTATGGAACATTTTAGTGCCTAGGGGTGGAAGAGGTTTGCTTTTTGGAGTTGAATTCAACTTCTACATCTGTAGTAGGTGGGCATAAATTTTCAGGCCACATTGATTTTCATTTGGTTAAAGAGTCAATGGTCCAATAGATTGTTGGTGAGGTGACTTGCTTTTCTTCCACCATGCCGATTACATGTTTTGTAGTCAACCTTACTTCTCTTTTTGCAGTAGCTTCAGAATTTGCTTTTTGGAGTGCATGTGAGAAAGACTTATAGTATGTGTAGAAAAAGCATTGGGGCGTGAAATGGTGGATAGCAGTTTAGAGGATTTCCAACAGGTGGACCCACATTATAATATCCAGTTTTTGATCAGTTGTTCAAGTCAGAGGCAGGTTGCAGACATTGGCTTCGATGTTCTTGGTCTAGATGATTTTGTAGTTTGGGACAAGCATTTGGGTTTCATATGACCATTAAAAGAGGGTGTTAGAGTCATCTTATTATAATGGTGATATGTTAATGTAGTATTATAATTCACTAAAACTAGTTTGTACTTTAATGCAATAAAATAAAGTGACTCAAGTTAGTAAAGTAACATGTCATAAAAGCCATAATTAGCTTAACCCGTTTTTTAATGTAATAAGATGGTTGTAAGGGACTTGTTGTACGGGACATTGTCTCCCTCACCTTAATCTGTTGACATTCACCATCTTGAATAATATCAAGTTCAATCTCTCTGATTCTCCCTCCCCAATATTATTCTGCGACTGCGTATGAGCATTATCTGATTCTTTAATAGTTAATAGCTTCTCTCCCTTTTCTTGGTCGATCATCTCCATGAGAACAGTTCCCATCCTTCATATCATGGTTGGCCCAATCTTGAAAAAAATGTTATGGTTGCGTCAACTAGGCAGGCCCAATGGTGAGTTCACAAGACATCAGAAACATACATCGATCTTCTAGTTGAAATACCTGGAATAATCATGCTATACCTGAAATAGGATGTGATTCAACTAGAAATAACAGACTGGCTGAATAATACTCAATGTTAGAAGTTAATAATTAAGCCTTGATTTTTGATATTGGTATATTGTTTGCTCATTGGTCGTATGGTGTCTCTGCCAAAGAACAGAAAAAGAAAAATGTTAAAACATCAAGGAATTTTCATTGTCATCCTATCTGTAAACAAATGCTAAGAAGATAAATGTGCATCAAATAATTCTAAATTAGATGTATATGTGGAAAAAGAGACCCTTACATTTTAAAAAGAGGTAAAAGAGTAGAAACCAGAGGTAGAGCATTAAGTTGCTAAGTTGAAGAGGTTTCCTCTTCAACAATGAAAGCATGTTAATAACAAAGGCAAACAGTAAGGAAACAAGAATGATGAATCAACTTCCAAAGACCTCAAAATGCACTCTTAAATCGAGAACAAAAAATTAATCCTAATTACAGACTTGAAGAATAACTATGTTCATCTTTTCAACTATAGATAATATGTTAACACGTTTCCTACATGCACATTTTGTTTATTCTGAAGGTTTAATTTGCTTAGTGCTACAAATGGTGTGATCGTGATTGAGAAAATTTATAAGATTAAATTTCATGTCTAGAGACAATGGCATCTCAAAAGGTTTCAAGAGCTGCGCTATTGAATTTTGCATTATTTGAATTGCCATGCTTATATTATTTTGCATTATCTTAGCTGACTTCTAATATGTTGTCTTCTTTATCACCACCGTTTCTTCTTTTTCTCATTAGCTTTAAAGGATGAATGCGATTGAACAATATACCTTGAACATGCTAATGATCAAATGCTGGTTTATTATTGAAAGTTCTGTATGGTTGCTTGTTTGTTTTTCTTAGTTGGAAGGAGATATTTCCACTTCCTGTCTGTTTGTACATATTTGAATGTACAAGTTTAAAATGAATATCTACTGATCTATCTATGGCTATGTACTTAGTCACTGCATTTAGTGATTTAATTTTTTTTTGAAAAAAAATGAAATATGCTGAATTTAAATCATTGGTGAATTTAATTTTTAATTTAATGTCGATTTTGGAATTTAATGATGAAGTTTCTGAATGGTTTTTTTTTTTAAATTCATCAGAAACTTATAAATATTCGTTTCTTTTTGGCTAAACTTAAAAAAAATACACATATTTTGATACTCTTTTGAACAACAAATGATGTTCTTGTTAATGTTTATGCCATTATTATAGTTCTTTGCATTTCAATAGATAAGAGCATCATAAGAACAAGATCACTGAGAAATACACATTCACAAGAGACACATCATTTATCCTGGGAAACCCTCTAGGGGAAGAAAACCCAACAAA
>SNQJ01S0050645.1:117637-139742 GCA_010110895.2 Picea sitchensis | reverse complement strand
CATCATGTTTGGCATTCTACATGTTTTTTTTTAAATATATATATATTTTTATATATATATATAAAAACGCTCCGGAGACGCTTCGCTCCCGACCATTTTTTGAAAAATGCGCTCCCGCGCTCCCGCTTCCCGCTCCCGCTCCCATTTTGTAATACTTCGCTCATGTCTGCGCCTCTCTTAATGACTATTTCCTTGACCAAACCTTTGCTGGTCTTTAAGCCCAGAAGAATTCTTGCCATACCAAAGTACCATGTGTCCTTGAAAGAATAATCAACTTCGCAATACAAGTTGAGAGCATTCCCTATTGCTTCAAACACATCCTCAGACCATAGTACTAGTGGAAGACCTAAAATTCAAGCCCAAATTGGAAGAATATCCACACGAGCAGTTTTGGCATTGAAGTCCACATGCCATTTTTTGAGAAATAGGTTTTGAAATCCCCACTTCCATTGACTAAGTAAAATATTGTTAACTTTTGTTTTTGTTCTAAAAACCCATAGTAACCATCCGTTTGCTGGAGTCATAATGAAGGGAGGGTATCCAACAAAAAGTTCAAAATTTGTTTTGGTCTAGTCCTTAAGATAGTCACCAATCATCTTTTTGCTAGGAAATCGACCTACGATTAACATTTCTTCCAGTTCCATTACATCATTAAGTCTAGTTTTTGTCCCTAAGTTCAAACTTACTGTCTTCATTTTTTTATGCATTTTCTCTTTTTGGGTCTCCTTTCCCTTTTTTGAGCAGGTTTCCCTAGGCTCTCTACACTTCAACTGTAGTGGAACTGCTCATGAGGGATAGATCCAAATGTTTCTCGATAAACCCACCATGTTGTTGTGCAATGAATTGGCCAACTGAGTCATAGAAGGGTAATTCAACATCCTCTCATGAAGCCAACAAATGGATATTAGAACTAGCACCTTCATTAAGTCGATCGGTTTCTCTGATCGCTTCAGTCCTAGGGACTAACTGTCCAGGTTCTCCAATATCTTCTCCATCATACGCTATAGGTGGAATGTCAATTGTGACATTTAATCCCTCGGGGAAAAGTTAAAACAATACCTCGATCCCTTGACCTCCCCTCCCATTGAGCCTCCACCTTAGATCCATTTGTGGATAAACCCTGGGCCAACTCACCTATAATGATCATCATTTCCTCCTCTAGCATGTGCGCCTCCACGAGATACCTCCTTGAATCTAGAGAGGTGCCAGGTGTGCGGATATATAGGATAGCCTAGATCGGTTGGCCCTTCATCGGGTCATCTGAGTAGTCCAAGAGCTCCTCATCCATTGTCAGCCTTTCTGTCCTTCTTTCAGATCATTATGATGACCCTAGCTCGAACATGTCGATTCCGTACAAAGAGATTATTTGTAGTGTAGATAACAAATTATCTTTTGCCAGGCTAGAACACCACAACCACCATTTGGACTATTATCCATGCTTTAGAGACTTTAAGCAATTATCTTCCCAAGAGAAGGCGTTAATCAACTGTGAGGATATATGGCCATAGCATTCAACTTTGTAATAATTTCTATTGGCCGGCAACCAACCTTAACAAAGAACCTCCCAATGAACATAAGCTTTGATGGCATCCCCTATTCTATGAGACGTGGCAAAGAAAGGATTATCGGATAGTTGATCGAGGAAAACCCCCAAGCTCTTTAGAGGATAAAATGGATCTTCAAACATGGAACCCTATTGCAACAACAAAATCCTCCACATATTCAACCTCAGGCACGATTGCAACAATTACTTAATGGCTGCAACAATGCTCTTTTGGATTCTTTGTTATCTAATTACATATTCATAGCCTCCTATTTATCGGATTATTTAAGATTTGTGCCCTAACTTCCACCGCCACTTCAATGCTAAAACAACTTAATCACTAGGTCCATTGCTTAGATCCGCAACTCCTTCACCTTGGATTTATTTGTGGATAAACCTTGGGCCAACTCACCTATAATGATCATCATTATCTCCTCTAGCATGTATGCCTCCACGGGGTACCTCCTCCTTGAATCTAGAGAGGTGCCAGGTGTGCCGATATACGGGATAGCCTAGATCGGTTGGCCCTTCATCGGGTCATCTGAGTAGTCGAGGAGCTCCTCATCCATCATTAGCACTTATGGCACGATTGTCTCGCCCTTCTGTCCTTCTTTCAGATCATTGTGATGACCCTAGCTTGAACATGTTTGTTCCATGCAAAGAGAGACTATTTGTAGTGTAGATAAAACCCTTGAATTATCTTTTGCTAGGCTAGAACACCACAACCACCATTTGGATTATTATCCATGCTTTAGAGAGTTTAAGCAGTTAACTTCCCAAGAGAAGGCGTCAACCAATGGTGAGGTTATATGGCCATGGCATTCAACTTTGTAATAATTTCTATCGGCCTGTCACCTGTTAGTTTTCTTAACCCAACGCTTGACAGTTTATTTTGAATAAATCACTTATTAAATAAAAGCACAGTTGAGTTATTAACGAATTATAACAGAAGCAAATAAAACAAAAACCAAACACATTGCACACAAGATATCTGGGAAAACACCCTTGTTAAAACCCCGAAGGGAAAACCATATCTGAGTTGATTTTATTAAATAAAATCCTGGGCTCCCATCCTGGGATAATGGCCCATCTGAGGAAAATACAATGAAACAGATAACCTAGCCTACCTGACTACTATCTCCCTTGCTGCCCCTTTGCTCCTTCCTCTGACCCTACCCACTCACACTTGGATGAAATGTCCTCTTCACATAATCAATGAGATCTCCTCACTCTTTGTGACACAAGCACATGAGCAAAGACCCCTTCTTTGCTCCAATGTACTCTCTGTGTATCTCATCCTCTCACTTAGGCTGCCTTTTATAATGTTGAGTTAACCCTAAATCCAAAACCCTAGATCTCTAAAGTGATCAAAGGCTGAGATTAGATCTCGCCTTCACTTTAGATCTAATGGTTAGGATTTAATTAACTCACTTAAGTTACTAATGCCAAAAACTTAGTCATTTAACTTAATTCTAAAAGGTCATTCACTTTATTAATCACTAATAAAGTGAATCTCCTAAGTTTCTCAGAGATAATAATGACGACTTCCACATTCTAGACACCAAGCCAATGTGGAAGTACCTGACTGATGCTAAATACATCAACGTCACCAACCTTAACAAAGAACCTCCCAACGAACATAAGCTATGATGGCATCCTCTATTCTGTGAGACATGGCAAGGAAAGGATTATCAGATAGCTGATTGAGGAAAAACCCTAAGCTCTTCAGAGGCTAAAATGAATCTTCAAACAGGGAGCACTACTGCAACAACAAAATCCTCCACATATTCAACCTCAGGCACGGTTGCAACAATCACTCAATGGCTGCAACAATGCTTTTCTGGATTCTTTATTATCTAATTTCGGATTCATAGCCTCCTATAGATTGGATTATTAGTTTTTTGTGCCCTAACTTCCACCTCCTCTTCAATGCTGTTAATTTCTTTAAAACCAGTGCCTAGATAAATGAGATCAGATCTGATTTATACTACTGGAATTATTTAACCATTTAATGCAGCGGAAATTTCATAAAAGAAAAATCACACATGGACAATTATTTTTTCTTCTCTTCAAGATCAGTTCTTAATCAAAATAAATTCAGAACTTACAAGATCTCCCGTACTTAGGAAGATGGCTCTGAGAAAAAAAACCCACAAACACCGTACAAACTTGATAAATAACAGCGCCTTGATTTGATTGCTGTTGATTTGTTGAGGCTGTTTGTACGGATCCGTACAGACTGTACGACTGATTTGCTGCTGTAATAAATCTCTGCAGCTCACACGCGTTGCCTCGAAATCCGTGTTGCCTCGATTTCCATTCTTCCTCGAAATCCATGTTGCATTGAAATCCATATTGCCTTGATTTTCATGTCGCCTCGATTTTTGTTACCTCGATTTCTATACTGCCTCGAAATCCATGCTGCCTCAATTTGCGTGTAGCTGCTGCTGCCCTGTTCTCTCCTCGCCAAATTACTCACTTTGTTGTGAATAATGAATGTGTGTCTTGACTCCTCCCTTTGCTGTCCTTTTATAACATCGAGTTGGGCCAAATCTCTAATCTCAACGGACGATATTAAATCTCATTGTCCCATTAGATCAATGGCTCACATTTAATTTAAGTCACTAGTGCGAAAACTTAGGCACTTTATTAAATTAAACTCACTTTATAAAAAGACGTTCACTTTATTAATTAATTAATAAAGTGAACTCCCAAAAAGCATAGGAGTCATTAAATGACGATTTCCACAAGTTAGACACCCCTTGTGGAAATCCCTGTCTGAGCTAAAGTCATCAACACTCCCTCTTAGCGAGGAAGGTATTCTCCACCACTCCAAGTTTGTCTCGAAAGAAAACAAACTTCCCTTTCACCAAGGGTTTGGTGAGTATGTTTCCCGACTGCTCATCTGTCGGAATGTACTGTAGCTTGACTGCTCCCTTTAGGACCCTGCCCCTGATGAAATGCTATTTGATCTCAATGTGCTTTGACTTGTCGTGAAACACTGGATTCTCTGAGAGTTTTATGCAACAATGGTTGTCATAATGAATCAGAATAGGTTCCAGTTCCTGACCAAATAGTCTTGTGAGTAGCTTGCGAAGCCAGATGGCTTCACAACTAGCTAAGCTGGATGCCATGTACTCGGCCTCAACTGAATTGAGCGCTACCGAGGCCTGCTTCCTACTGAACCAGGAAATCACTGTTGACCCCAAGAGAAAGCAACACCCAGAGGTGCTCTTTCGATTTGTATCACTACCTGCCCAATCTGAATCTGAGTAGCTCTGCAACCTCACACCATCTCCACCAAGGGACTGCAATCCATATCTTACTGTGCCTTACAAGTATCTGAGCACGTGCTTCGTTGCAACCCAGTGAATCTCCCTCGGCTCCACCATGAACTGGCTCAAGGTGTTAACAACAAATCAATGTCTGGTCGAGTGTTGACCAAATACATCAATGAGCTAATCAACTACCTGTAATGTTTGGAGTTTGCCAACTCTGAAGCTGAAGAATCAATCTTCTTCAGGTTGGTCACCATCCGAGTGGCCATCAATTTGCTATTCTCCATCTTGAATCTCTTCAGGATCTCTGAAGTGTACTTCCCCTGTCCGAGGAAGATCTCTCTTGATTACTGCCATACCTCAAGTCCCAAAAAGTAATGCATCAACCCGATATCCTTCATCTCCAATTCTGAAGCCAAGTTTGACTTGCATCCTGCAATTAGCCTCTGCACCAGTCAGAATGAGATCATCCACATAAAGCACCAAGATGAGGACCTCGGATCCAACTAGTAAGAAATAAAGGTTGGAGTCTGTCTCACTCTTGGTGAAACCCATGCTCTGTAGATAACTGTCGATCTTGGAGTACCAGGCCTTGGGTGCTTGTTTGAGTCCATACAGGGATTTCTTCAGCTTGCGTACATGCGTCTCTTTGTCATGGACTTCATATCCCTGTGGCTGCTCGATGTAGACCTCTTCCTCAATGAATTTGTTTAGGAAGGCGATCTTCACATCCATCTGATGGATGCTCCACCCCATATCAGAAGCTATAGAAAGTATTGCTCAGATAGAAGAGTATTTGGCTACAAGAGCAAAGGTCTCCTCGTAGTCTACTTCCTCTTTTTGAGAGAATCCTCGAGCCACAAATCTCGCCTTGTACTTCTCCACACTGCCATCTGCTACATGTTTTATCTAGTACAACCACCTGGAAGTCACCATTGACTTTCCCACTGGCCTCGACACAATCTCCCAGACATCATTCCTCATGATGGAGTTGTGCTCCTCCACCATGGCATCTCTCCACACTTGTTGGCTGGCTGCTTCCTCAAAGCTGGAGGGCTTTGATTCTATGATGTTGGTCATCAAAGCCATCTACGTCGAAAACTTCCGAGGAGACTTGCTCTCCCGGAATGTGGTCCTGGGAGGCTCAACATGCTCCTGAGCATCCCGCAAGGTCTGTTCAAACCACTTGGGCATCCTGACTGAAGTTGAAGGGGCTGACTACTCCTCCTCCTCTGGAATCTGGCTTCCTGCACTAGAAGTCTTTGCTCTCGGCTCATCCTTTGGGCCCACCTCCTGTGGCCCCTCTGCAACTGTGGGTAGATCCTAAGATTTCCTAGATGCCAAGTTCTCCACGAACTTGACATCTCAGCTCACCACTGTCCTCCGCTGATCTGTCAGGAAGACTTTGTAGGCCTTTGAATCCTTGCTGTAACCCACCAAGATACCCCTCTCTCCTGAGGGCTGCAACTTTGTCCTCTTCTCCACAGGGATGTGGATATAGATTGGACAACCAAAAATCCTGAGATGTCCTATCTCAGGTCTCCTTCCTGTGAATGCTTCCTCCGGTGTTTTATCCTTCAGTATCCAGTGTGGGCTCCTGCTTTGCAAATACACAATTGTGTTGCATGCCTTGGCCCAGAGAAACATAGGCAAACTCTGATCGTGGATCATGGCCTTCATCGCACCGATGATAGACCGGTTCTTCCTCTCTCCAACTCCATTCTGTTGCGGGTTGTAGGCCATAGTCTTCTCCCTCTTGATTCCTGCCCCCTTGCAGAAATTAGTGAAATCATTAGAGGTGTACTCAACTCCGTTGTCTGTCCTCAACACCTTAATCTTCCTTTATGTCATGTTCTCCACCTGAGCTTTGAACACTCTGAAATGACTGAAGACCTCATCCTTGGTCTTCATGAATTAGATCTAGGTCTTCTTGGAGAAGTCTTCAATGAAGGTCACATAATAGGATGCGCCCTTCACTGAAGCAATTGACATAGGTCCACCAAGGTCAGAATGTATTAGATCCAAAATTCCTTTGGATCGAGTCTCGCTGCTAGGAAATGATGCCTTGACATTCTTGCCAAGAGCACAGCCTCTGCACACCCCTTGATGATCCAGACTGAAGTCTAGAAGCCTAGTGACAATTTGCCTTAGTAATGGTAGAGCTCTGTGATGGAGATGTCCCATCCTCCTGTGCCATAGCTCGCACAAACTCTCACTGGTGTTTATTAACTCCTGAATAGGTTGGCCCTGAAGTCTATATAGGTTCCCATCCTGCACTCGAATCCTTAAAGCAGTGTCTGGACTGGCTCCCTCTGGCTGGATGAACACCTGCCCCCTCTAGAAGTTAACCTCATAACCTTTGTCCTCCATGATTGAGATGGACAAAAGGTTCTTCTTCAGGCCAGGTACATACAGTACCTCTTGGGCATCAAAGGATCCTCTTGACTCAAGCTGGAACTGCAATGTCCCCTGTCTCGTCACAACATACTTGGTCTCATTGCCAAGTTCTACATGAATCCATGAGTCATCCTCTGTAAAACTACTAAACAACTCTCTAGCCTTTGTCATGTGGTGGGATGCGCCACTGTCCAAGTACCGTGCACTCGTGGGAGTAGTGCTAGTAGAAAGGCAAGACATGAATGAAAAATCACTCTCGAACTTTGATGCAAGTTCGCTTAACTGTGTCTCTGTTGTCGTTGCAACTGTCCGCGACATCCCCTTGCCTTTCTTTCTTTGTGGACACTGAGAAGCAAAGTGGCCATTCTTATGGCAAATGTAACATTTGATCTTGCTCATGTCTCTCTTCTGCCCAGATTGTTGTCCCTCTCCCCGACTGTCACCATTATTGACAAAAACTTTCCCTTTGCCTTTCTTGGTTTTGTTTACAAGGGATAAGTTTTCATCTCCTCCTCCCTGCTTGTCGGACTTGGACTCCTTCCGAGTCTCCTTTTGAATGCATTCATCCCAAAGTCTCTCCCACTTTGGAAGATGCTCTTGGGCACAGATACCCATGATGAATGGTTCCCAAGACTTGGTGAACCCATTCAAAGCAACATTAACTAGCTTTGCCTCCAAGACCGTCTCTCCAATAGCTGCAAGCTGGTCACAGATCTATGTGATTATCATAAGGTAACTAGTAAGATTGTCGGAGTCTTGTCATTCTGCTTTCTTCGAGTTTGGTTTTGAGAATCATTTTCCGACTCATATTATCACTTTGGAAAAGTGATACTAGGGCATCAAACATGTCCTTGAAACTGATCTTCTTTGCCACAAGTGGAATCAGATGATCCTTGATAGCTTCTAGGATCACCCTCTGTGCCTTTATGTCTTTCATCTCCAACGTTGCATGTATTGTCAGATCTACCACTGGCTGCACTTGCTGTGTGCCTTGCGCTGCAGTCTGTGCTGGTGCTGAAGTTGGAATACCATTGGTCATGATATCCCACAAGTCTTGCTCCTTCATGAGCAGTGTTAATATTGCCTTCCAAGGTGGGGAATTTGAGACCCCATGAAGTCGATCCTCAACCTTCACATTGATGATTGACATGGATGTCCTGAGCTTTGTCCTTCAAGTTCGCTGAAATAATTTGCACTGAATAAACTAGATCTTCTTTTCTCTCAGAGCAAGAGCTCTGATACCATGTTAATTTCTTTAAAACTAGTGCCTAGATAAATGCGATCAGATCTAATTTATACCACTGTAATTATTTAACCATTTAATGCAGCGGAAATTTCAGAAAAGCAAAATATCACATGGACAATTATTTTTTCTGCTCTTCAAGATCATTTCTTCATTCAAAATAACTTTGGAACTTACAAGATCTCCCGTACTCGGGAAAATGGCTCTGAGAAAGAAAACCCACAAACACCCTGCAAACCTGATAAATCACAGTGCCTTGATCTATGTGTTGTTGATCTGCCGAGGCTGTCCGTACGGATTTGTATGGTCGATCTACTGCTGTAATAAATCTCTGCAACTCACATGTGTTGCCTCAAATTCTGTCTTGCCTCGAAATTCGTGCAGCCTCAAATTTTTTGTTGCCTCAATTTTCATGTTGCCTTGATTATGTGCTGCCTCGAAATACGTGCTTCCTCAAAATCCATGTTGCTTCGATTTGCGTGCAACAACTGTTGCCTTGTTCTCTCCTCGCCAAATTACTCACTTTGTTGTGAATAATGAATGCGTGTCTTGATTCCTCCCTTATAACATTGAGTTGGGCCAAATCCCTAATATCAACGAAGGACATTAAATCTCACTGTCCCGTTAGATCAATGGCTCACATTTAATTTAAGTCACTAGTGCGAAAACTTAGGCACTTTATTAAATTAAACTCACTTTATAAAAAGACGTTCACTTAATTAATTAATTAATTAGGTGAACTCCCAAAAAGCATAGGAGTCATTAAATGACTATTTCCACAAGTTAAAAACCCCTTGTGGAAATACCTGTCTGAGCTACAATCATCAACAAATACTACAACAACTTAACCACCAGGTCCGTTGCTCAAATCCACGACTCCTTTATCACAGTTATTCATGTTACTCCCGACAGAGATTCAACAATGTAGCATTCGTCCTTCAACAATTGACATCCTTGCTCCAGATAGAGATATATCAACATCAGGTTTGTTTGTATATCTTTGAATGCACAAGTCTAAAATAAATATTTATGTATTCATGTATGTATATAAACAAATGCATACATAGATATACTAGTATGGGCCCATATCTAAATGTTTAATGTACATAAGTCCTTGTATGTTTAAGATTGTGGGTTTCTACAACTTGATGCTGTAGGACCATAAGACTCATGCCATGTAGGCCTTTCCTCGCATATGGGGTTGTTAGATATTCTAAACCATGGTCAACAGACTTTTCTCTAAAAGAATTTCTAAACTACTAGATAGTTGAAACCTGAAATGTTGATGTTTTAGTAGCATCGAACATGTACTTCTACGTCGGTTTGTGTCTAACACGTGGGAGTTGTCCTCAATGCCTCTCAACCTTAGGAAATTCACTTTATAAGGTAATTAATAAAGTGAATGTACTTTTATAATTAATCTGAGTTTAATTTAATTAAATGCCTAAGTATTTGGCATTAGTAATTAAATTAAATCCCAGCCATTAGATCTAAAGTGAAGGTGAGATTTAATCTTAGCCCTTGATCACTTTGGAGATCTAGGGTTTTGGATTTAGGGTACACTTAAGGTTATAAAAGGAAGCCTATGTGAGAGGAGGAGATACACAGACACACACAGAGTGAGAGAGTGACCTCTCATTGATTGGGTGGAGAAGGACATTCATCCAAGTGTGTAGGGGCAGGGGCCAAGCAAAGGAGCAAAGGGGCAACAAGGGAGATAGAAACCAACCAACAAGATCGAAGCACTGATTTTGAGGTTTGTAGGGATTGGCTATTTGCTGATTTGTATTCCTTAGGTGGGCCATTATCCCAGGACAAGAGCCCAAATTAATAATAAATATCTCACAGTACTTGTTTTCCCTTCGGGGTTTTTCCAGGGGTAATTAACTTGGAAATCTCGTGTGCAATGTGTATGGTTTCATTATTTATGCTTCCGCTATAATGTTTTGTCAAAGCTCAACCATGCTTTTATTTAGTAATTTGCTGAATGAGTTAATTTACAACAAGGGTTTACTTGGAATTAACTATCGGGTGTTGGGTTTAGAAATTAACATGGTATCAGAGCGTGAACTCTGAGGAAAACCAGATTTGCACAGATCGTGAAATCCATAATCTAAAAAAAAGGGAGATCAACTGTACGACAGTGGTATAGGTACGATTGCACAAATACCTTCCGTGTGCTGGGTCGTACACTGAGAGAACATATGACCACATGAGGTAGAAGATTCGCACGGTCTGGCAGAGGAGGTTGTACAGATCCAAGTTGCTGGGTAAAGGTTGGGTTGTGTGGTGTGTAGAGGGTTGGATGACAGGAACAACAACAAGCAACTGGCAGTGTGGTATCGAGCAGCTGATTTGTGTGTTGAGATCCGATCACGGGTGTTCCTGAAGAGATGCAGTAGAAGCGACTGCCACAAAAACCACCGTAGCAGCTGTTGTAGCAGTTGGGAAAGTAGGGCGGCGAGAGCAGGAGCCATCAACCAACCGTCAACAGAGAGGACGTTGGGGCCACGCGTGGAACGACATGGAGCAGCCGCAATTGCGTGGAGATACTAGCCGCGAGTAAAGATGAGTGTTGGCCGTTGATAGCAGCCAACCACCGGAGTAGCAAGGGCCGACCACAACCAACAATTGCTGGCATGGCCAGCAGGGCCGCCAGAGCTGCCAAGTTAGCCACCATGCAGGGTGACAGTAGATCGACAAACTGCAGAGTAGCGGGCAGACCGCTAGATAGCCTAGAGAAGTATCCAAGCAACAACAGAAGGCTGCATGCAGTCCCAGGCAGCTTCGGGTGGGGGTTTGGGCAGCGGGTCCTGAGTAGGGATTCTGGCAGTCATAATTTTTTTTCAGTTTTCGTGCCTGAAGGTTTAGGCACATTTTTCAGTGTTTTTCAGGTATAGATCAGATCTTGGAGATGGAAGCAACTAGTTTGAGGTATGAGGATCGGTAAGAGGGTGCCTCTAACTTTCTTCCATGGAAAGTGAGGATCATGTTTCTCTGGAAGGAGAATGGACTGTGGAGTCATGCAAATATCGCAGTGACTGCATCGATAGATCTTGCAAAGCTGGCCAAGCATGAGGCAAAGGAGCCCAAGGCAATGTTGATGATCTTTAGATTTGGTGAGGGATCATCTTGTACCTCACTTATCTGAGAAAAAGTCAGCCAATGCGATGTTCTTGATTTTGACAAATCTGTTTCAGAGTACTAACTAGAACCGAAAGATGGTATTGAGGGACCGACTCAGGAACACCAAGATGTCCAAGACTGACTCAGTGACCAGTTATCTCACCAGAATCACTCATGTTCGTGATCAGCTGGGGGCAATCAACAAGACAGTGACAAATGTGGAGTCAGTGAGGGTAGCTTTGAATTGTTTCACCAAGCTTTGGACTTCATTCATCGAAGGCATATGTGCTCGAGATAATAAGATAAGATAATTTTATTAATATTCGATTAATGACCACAAAAGTAGGTCAAAGGGACTGTGGAGTACAATGATGTCAATACAGTGTAGGAGTAGCAATAGGGCTCCTATAAAGGGCGAGATGCAGAAAGTAAAGTGCAATAAGGTAGAGTAGTAGATGGTGAAATCTACTCTGAGGCATGAAGAATCCTCAACCCTGAGTACAAAGATCTGCTCTGATGATGAGATGCATAGGAGTAGATCTATGGACAAGAGGAACCCGAAGGAAGGAAGTAGGTATGTCTTGGAATGGACCCATCTTTTCTACCATTCGAGGTCGAATCAAGAAAGCAGAGTATAGTTGGGTGTCGCGAGAAGGAATTGGTGGGGTGTTTGGATCGTCTGTTGCGTCGTTGATTGGGAGAGGTAGTGCATCGATGAGATATGGGGGATCACATCCATCTCCTGGGAAGGGATCTGGTCTGGTCATGCCGCTGAAATCTCGTGGGATGAGGGAATGTGCCACGGGTCCGCACTGATCTGGAGTTCGAGGTTGTGCTGGTGTCTATTTGTCACTTAGTGCCCCTTCTTGAGGGTAGCATCGTGAAGGAGGTGATCTGCCAAGTAGGGTCTGGTCTCGTAGGAGGTTGAAGAGTATGGGCTCAGAGCCTGAGGGGCTCTTGTATATACAAGGTTGAGCACCGCTGATCCAGATACCTGAAGAAGCCTGTGAGGGTCTGAGTCCCCTTGAATAAGTAATGAAACCACCCCCTGATCTCATAATAAATGGGGCATCAAAAGATGAAGTGCTCCTCAGTCTCGACCTCCTATAGTGGGCATAGCTGACAAATCCTGTCCTATTGGTCGATCTGGTGGTTTGGCTTTACCCAAAATCTATGAGAGCCCACTCTAAACTAGCCTAGAGGAATGCGAAGAGCATGTACCGAATGGTGAAAAGTATACCGTGGTAGAACGATGAAGCCATCCCTAAGCTCTAAGAAATGCTCAGTGTAAAAGGCCATCTTTGGGCGTAACTTGCTAGGGGGGTTAACCCAAGTGATTTGGATAAACTGCTTGTAAACGTCATCTTTGAAGATTTTGTTCAACACCTGTCTGATCGGTAGGAGATGGCCAGGTGCATCCAAGGAATATCGAAACGGAGGGAGGCGATCAATCTGAATGCCCACGGGCTCTAAAATATCTGACACTCCTGCGAACCAACCTTGAGCTCGACCTAATGGGCTAGAGAGGGAAATGGTCTTAGAAGAGCAATAAGCCAAGTATGGGTACTGATCTCTACCCTTCGTTGAGTCAGCTAAGCCTTGGATGCGATGCAGAAAAGAGACCAGTTCGAACACTCTCAAGTCAGAAGGGTTGAGCCCCAAACTCGGCTAGGATGAGGGATTGACTGCTTGCATCTAATGATGTGTTGGAGGAGAAGGGTCTAGACTCTCTCCACTGAGGCCCAATCAGACTCTAGTAAGGAAGGCCTCCAAATCTTTGAACCATAGAGAACAGTGGGTCGGATAAGGGAGTCCATGAGAGACATCTTGGATGAGATGTCATGAAATGGTGGCGGAAACATTGTCTCTTTAGAAGGGCTAAACTCCCATAGCCCTTGGCAATCTGAGGCTAGAGGGCCAGTGGTAAACTGAAACATGGTCCTGTAAATCGTACTCCCAAGTACGCCTAGGCGTTGGTGATCTCGATCTCCTTCCCTTTGAAGAAGAAATGAAGGTCTATGGACTTCTTGGACCCATTGAAGATCATAACCTTGGTTTTACCCAGGTTGATCTTCAATTGTCGAAGATCGCAGAAGAGAGCTAGTTTATCCAACTATCTCTGTAATCCCTTTGGAGTCGAGGCTAAGAGGACCACATCGTCCGTAAAAAGCAAGATGGCTATCAAAACCTGGTGGAGGAGACACCCATCACTGTCTTGGATATGCTCGTGGAGAAAGGCCTCTAGCTCATCAATATAAATCCTAAACAATGTGGGGGACAAGGGGCAGCCCTGTTTAACTTCGATGGTACTCTTGATGAAATCTGACATCTCGGGAACTGTGCAGAGACGACTAAGAACAGACTTATAGAGGCGCATGTTGGCAGTCAGCAGGGTAGGAGAGATGCCAATGTCTCTGAGTCTTTGGAATAAGGCTTCTCTTAGGACAGAGTCAAAAGCCTTCCAAAAATCTACAAAGCAACACTAGACTTTTGAAGATCAATGTCATGCCTCCTCAATGATGGCCTGAAGGGTAAAGATGTGACCGATGGTCTGATAAGCGGGTCAGAATTCTGCCTGTCCCCTAGGTCTGAGGTGTCTATGGTCCAACTCACTAGAGAGATTCCTATGGAGAGCCGTAGCATAGAGCTTTGAGAAAGTATGGCCCACCATGATCATCCTGTAATTGTTGGGATCCAAGCTGGGGCTCGATTTGTGTATTGGGTAAATGATGTGGTGTGACCAAGCCGAAGGAAAATCGGTGCGAACCACATGGTTGAAGAGATCAACCAAGTGAGAAACCAAAGCATGGAGACTGTGTTTAAAGAACTATGCATGAAAACATTCCTCATCTGTCACTTTTCTATTGTTCATCACCCAATTGGCCTCTCTGATGTCTCCGTCTGAGAATAAGAAGCATGAGGAGGGTGGAAAGGTAACTTGAATATGGGCGTGTCCACAAATATCATAGATAGTGGAGATGTGGGAAAACATGGAGAAGGGGTCTAGGTTGGATGGGAGGGGGGAGCGTCGAGGGAGGATGGTACGCTAGAAGTTTTTCGAGGAGTGAGTAAGGGAAAAGGATAACTCATGTCTCATTTGAGAGAGAAAGAAGCATTTCTTACGGCGAAGAAGACGACGATATGAAGCTTAGAGGTTGGGGTAGGATGGGTGAGCATGGGTGAATGCATGTCGAAGCTGGCGGTGGAGGACCTTGCATTCCTTGTTGTACGATCAACTCGTAGCGTAGGATTTGTGTTTTGGGGAGGTGGAAATGGACCGGGTGGAGTGAGGGTAAGATTTGAGGGCTACATCCCAAATGGTGGAGAGGTAATCGTACTTGGTAGAGGCAGAATCAAGTAGGGAGAACTGGGTCTCAGAGGGAAGCATCTGTTGGAGGTGGGTAGAAAAGGTGTCCGGGTCCCCCTGGTTGAAGCGGAAGATAGTGCGGGTTGGGCCTTGGGGGGGAAGTGGGGGATTCAACTCGGATAAAGAAGGAGAGAAGAGCATGATCTGCAAGGGGGAGGGGGGAGACAGAGAAGTGGTGAATAAAGGGGAGTATGTTATGGCTAGATAGGACATAATCCATAACACTCGCACCTCTCCCATGGGGCCAACATGTGAAGAAGCAAGAATCTGGGAAACATGGGAGCCCATTCAGAATCAACAACTCTTGAGATTCTCCTAAGAGTAAAAGGTGCCGACCATAAGCTGTGAGAGGCCCCAATGCATCATCAGACATTCGGTGAAGCCCCGCTAATTCTGGATCAATCCCCTGGATGTAGAACATGTCATTTGGTCGGTCGTGGAGAGGAATTTGGAGGGCTTTGGTGCGGGAGTTGAAGTCCCCTAGGAGAACCACATCCCCAACTGCCATGTACTGGGTGATACCAGCATATAAATCAATAATGGGGTCCCTGTCATGCTCGTTATGAATGGCATAAGATGAAGATGCCGGAGGGAAGAAATAGACTGCAATGTAAATGTCCCTTGGGAGAGGGGGAAAACCATGAACCTGAACCCACAAAACCTAGCAAACTCATCCGTGGCCACCAAAGAGACCCTACTTCGAAGTGGTTCTCAATGAAGCAAGCAACTCCACCTGAACCTCTGACACCCCTCGAACTCCTCATCTCTTGTCTACATGCTGAAAAATGATGGTATCTTGCAATGTCCGAGAGAGGCCGAATAGGGCTCTTGTTTGTCTTGGTAATGAATAGGATGTCCGATGACCTAAGAGCATCATATAGTAGGCTCGACAATGACCAGAAAGATCCATTATCGTTCCAACAACTGATGGAAAAGCATGTGCCATGTCGTCTCTCCCAACGAGCTTGTCAATTTGGAACCCCCAACTTGAGGTACCCACCCAGGGTGAAAAGAGTCTCTAATGATTGTTCTGAGGTTCCTAATGACTGCCCATTTCCCTGCCTGGCGTGCTGCTGTAACCTACTCCCTAGAGCGTTTGAGCTCCACAACCTGTAATCTAGCTAGATCTTCGTCGAGGAAGATCTTATTGGGAAGTGAAAACAACTTTCTCTTAGCTTTGAGCGCCCGAAGTCGAACAACAGTAGACCTAAAATGGAGAAAGAGAGTGGAATTAGACTCAATCCAAGCTCTATCAAGGGTCACATCCTAGAGATCCAAATTATCCTTAAGAAAAGAGGTTCCAATCACCATGGGATTTGCGGATGGAAGAGGTAGAGGGAGCCCTCTCACTTTGAGATTCAGTTCTCGTGCCTGTTTGGCCCGTTCCTCCATGAGTTTAGCTTGCACTACCTCCTCTACTATTGCTAGAGGGGGGGCAGAGGGGCTTTGTCCTTACCTCTAACGGCTTGTGCCCATGAGTTGATGCGTGTTTCTATTTCATGTTTGAAGGCAGCTTGTTGCGACCTGATCTCCTCTTGCATGTTTTTTAGGTCAATAATCTTTGTCTGTAGGGAGTCTCTAGGGGGCTGGTGTAGGGCCTCTTGCTCCTTTTTTTCATTTAGTTGCTTCTTCAATGATAGGTTCTCCTCAATTTTTGCGATCCTGTTTGTGAGTTCCTCGACCTCTGTTTATAATGCCAGGTTTGATAATTCCAGGCGCTTTAGTCTCAAAATTAGATCCTGAAAGATCCCGATGTTGTACCCCTCTTGAATCTTGTGTATCCTCCTTTAGACCGGCTGTAGAATTTGTGCTCATTAACATGGGGGAGGGTCGGATATGGGGACCATTATAATCAGATGGAGTGATAAATTGCATGGAAGCATCATGCAACCACAAACCCTTGATCCTGCAATCACTGTAAATTTCACGCGGCCAGGGGTGACCACAATCCTGTCTCACACAACCACAAAACCCCCGATCCTGCAATCATTGTAAATCTCGTCTTCGAGAGGATTTTCCAGACTTCAATCGATTGTGGGATGATTGCATATAGGAGGAGACTTGTCGAGAGGCTCTGGGAGGCTCACAAGAAGATGGTGATGAGGAGAACCTTGCACTTACCAATCAACCAAAGAAGGTTAAGGGGAATGTTAGGATGAACAAAGGTGGAGATTTATCTTCACAAGCTGGCACAGGGAATGACCTAAGTAAGGTCAAGTGTTTTCACTGTCATAAGAAGGGACGCTATGCTTCATAGTGTTTGGAGAGGAAGAAGGGCGGAAACAAGACACAACCAAAAGTAGCAGTGTTGGCAAAGGCTCAAGTGGATGAGTTTGCCGAGAAGTTCGAACAAGAGTTCTTACTTGTTTCCTATCTTTCCTCATGCACCATATCAACTGGTGCGTGGTTGCTAGATAGCGGAGCCACATGTCATATGACAAGAGTGTTATTGCACAATTTGTACTTGCCCCAAAATCCCAAGGCAAGTGGGTACAAAATTGGCGTAACTGGGAATAACCTATCACTGTCACCTTAATATGAGATCCCTTTCTATTTAGGAGTATGTTTAAGCTACCCCAGGGGAGACGTCCCTAGTGACTTGGGGGGTTTGAGAAGGCTAAGGAAAATAGTCACAAGGAAACCCTTCCCCTCTCAGAGATCACTCTAATTAGAGGTTTCTTTTATGTCTTAAGGATGAAGCAAATGAATGATATTGTGTTCCTGCCCAAAACAAGACATCAAAGCAAACGAGGCACTTTCCAAGTACCAGATGATTGTTAGTGCTTCATAAGACGATAAACCTTCATAAAATAAGCTAGCTGATTATGAATTTGCAGCAATGCATCAATTTATAACAGCAATTAATATCTTATAACAGCCACAAGAGTCAAGCCTTGAAATTGCTTGAAAAAGACAATAAAAATTGACTTTAACTAGGCAAATTGATAGTAAATTGTCACAAGCAAAATTGGCAATGATAGGCTAGCTTTTAATGTCATTTTTGCAGAGATTTTGTTAGAAATAATAGGTGTGCTCATTTAACCATAGACAATATAGCAATATTGTCACCCAACCATAGGCCGAACCCACCCCCGAGCACCTTAACCTTGACAGAGAATTATTCCGGAAGCAAACCCTAGGCCTAATAGCCAATCAATGTAGCGTACCTCTCTCCAGAGCTAGCACACAAGGCAGAAAGTCCAAACCATAACCAATAGAAAGTCCAAGCCTAAACCGAGAATACAGGTTGTAGTAGCTGCAACTGCAACTACTCTCTAGACTTGCGCACTTACTCAGTTTCTGCAGTGCGCACTCTTACATTTCTGTAGTGCGCACTCTTACATTTCTGCAGTTGCGAGCTATGTGTGTCAAATGGGATCTGGCGTCCTATATTTATACTGCTCCTCGTTAGTTGTCTGGGCCGACTTCTCATTCTAGAGGCTAAAAATTCAATATTAAATATTTCCTTTAGCCGACTTGTCTTCTAGGGTTATGCCCAAAGCTTTAGGGTTTCTTCTTGCCTCCCGGAATATTCTATTCTTGTCAGGGTTACTCGTGGAGGTTAATACCCCCCGCAACTACCATAATATCAACACTCCCTCCTAGCTAGGGAGGTATTGAAAGCAATGTTCTTGAGCACAAACATACCATTCAATCAGTAGCATCATCATAGCCACACATGCTATCTCATGATCGAATCATGAGCACCATCATCTAATAGCATCAATTGTATCATCTCTCAAAGCCATACCCCATTTGAGTAATCAGGCATGATGCTGGATAAGTCACTCACTCCACAGAGTGATATAAGAACCATTCTTCTAATCCGGACATATGTTAGAGAAGAATAACTATTCCAACAGATGCTGGAAGCCACGCCATGGGCTACAAGGATTATTCTTCTAATCCAGACATACGTCCCAGAAGAATAAATGTCCTGGACCATTTTTCGCTTGGAGAATGTCTGTCCACCAACACATTGACTATCCATCTAGCTCATAATCATTTCCAACACTATTGATAGTCTTCATGGCAATCAAAACAATGCCATTCAATAGAACACAACTGTGTCTATCCATAGTAGTACACAACTACTATCTAGTGGTACACAACCACACCAAGTAGCACACGACTATTTAATCAGTGACGCATAGTCACAACCAGTGGAACACATCCACCACAATAGCATACATCTACTGTCCAAAGACATACAGTCTCCACAATAATCATATCATCTGATATCAACCGGCATAAAACAATATCATGATATAAACTGAGTCATCTGGGCCATTCTTCCACTCACATCTGTGAGATCTGGAAGAGCATCTGCCCTCAGAAGGTAAAACATCAACCATGGGCTATATGGACTATTCTTCCTATGCATAGAAGAATAAGTGTCCCTGATTTCTGAGCCTGTACCATTCACCTAACTGGGCCATTCCTTTGGCACTAGTCATAGTGCAACTTGGAGAGAATGAGTCTGCCCTAGGGAATGCCTGTCCTTGATTGCTGAACCTAGACCATTCACCTAACTAGGCCATTCCTCTGACACTAATCATAGTGTAACCTGGATAGAATGAGTCTGCCTAGGGAATGACTGTCCGGACCATTTCCTAATGGAAATGACTGTCCTGCACCAACCTCCAAAATGAGCTATTCTTCGAAACTGCTCACAACTGTGAACTTCGAAAGAATGACTGCCCGACGAGGTGAACCATTCTACTTGACCACTACCCAGAGTGACTACCAAGAAGAATGACTGTCCTAGACCATTCCCCCACATTGGCCACAAGGGGAATCGATGTCTATGGTACATCAACAATCTATCGAACCATTTTCATTACGAAAATGACTGTCTAATCTGGAGCATTTTCCAAACTGGAAAATGCTCGTCCGTAAAAAATCTCAAACCACTTTCCGAACTGGAAAGGAACTGCTCATCCTGGACCATTTTTCGAACTGAAAAATGACTGTCCATAAATCAATAACATATCAGTGCTTCCTCCCAACATGGGAGTAATCTCTTCCTTTTACAATAAGGAAGTCGTCTCCATGAGCCCCAACTTGCAAGATTTTCATCTTGGATAGAGGTTTTACCAAAATATCTCCTATCTGCTCATCTGTGGAGATATATTGGAGAACCACTTCTCTTTTCCGGGCTTCATCACGGAGAATGTAATGCTTGATCTCAATGTACTTTGGTCTGTTATGGAACACTGCTTTTCTTTGAAGGCTTCATGTAGCTCTGATCATTACAATATATATTATGGTCGAATTCAACACTTCTGTTTCCTGCTAGCTCATGACATCGTGGCAAGGCTCAAACTGAAACATATCCAAGTAGCACTTCTTTTATCATCATGAGAGTTTGCCATGGATTATCAATCCATAATCCCAGACTTCTGAGTAACTATTCTGATACACTATCTCTATCATAGAAAGTTTTGACCACGCTTCTGCTGTATATGAGATACTCTGCATCGAGTTGTTTGAATCCATACAAGGTCTTCTTATATCTGCATACATGGGTCTCTTTCTGGTATATCTCAAATTCTTGAGGTTTCTTCCTCAAATGCTCTATTGGGAGAACACTCTTTTACAACCAATTGATGTAAACTTCAATCCATGGACACTGCAAGAGATATAATAGCTCAGATAGAGGTATATCTGGTTTACGGGAACAAGCTGTTATCATAGTCTTCTCCTCCTTCTGGAAGAACCTCTAGTTCTGAATCTCGCAATGCTTCCATTCATAACCCTTTTTCACAATTTCTTACTGTTCTTCATCATAACTTCCATTTCTTTTGCTTGATTGCTTCTAGTGGGTTCAAACCAAGCTGGTAGTCTTGTGATTCTTGGTATAATAATTGGTTGTTCTGGCTTTTCTTTCTCTCTTGGAATCTTCATGTTCTTCCTCATGTTTCACTTTAGCTCTTGGGTCCATGGAGTCTTCTATAGATTCCATGCCCTGAAGATTCCCACTTCTTCCTTTCATCATAGGATCATGGATGTAGATGGACAACCAAGGATACTTTGAGGCTTCTTTTCGAAGAAGGCTTCTTTTGAACACGTGCTACTTATCATGGTTGTTACTTTCAATGGGAACAAGGACAGATACTTCATAATCCTCAATGGATCATATCATTTAGGATTAGCTCCCTCCTAATCCTTGCTTCATACATGAATGCATGCTCTTCTTTTGGAATTCTGTAATCAGCTCCCTTCGTCTAAGAGAATCCACCCTTCTGTCTACATCCTTATTGCCTTTTGCAAAGTGTCACAAGTCTTTTTCTAATTTCCTCTTGATTGCTGACTTCTTTCTGTTTTGACTTCCTCTGGGTCTCTTCAGGTTTGATTCTGATTTTGGCTTATCTGGCAGTTGTTACTTATATAATAGCTTCCACAGGAATTGTTACCAAAGATTGTCAACATACTTCATCCTTTTCATGTGTATTGCTTGACTTGTAGTCATCGTAATAACAATCCTTATTCTTTTATTCTTCCATAAGTATTGTTTTCCTTGAACATATTTTCTTCTAAGAAATAGATATACATGATATGTACAGGAACTATGTAAACATGATATATACACGAGCTTTGAAGAATATTGTTACCTTGACTTAGAAGAAGTCTGTTTTATCCTGCTTGACTTTCTTTAAGGGTTCCCTTTCTTCGGCAACTGTTTCCTTCCTTTTAACTCAGGACAATGGTTCTTGTTGTGACCATATTTTTGACAGTTGAAGCATTGTATCTTTGAGATATCCTTTTCTTGATTTGGTTTCTTCCTTGAGCCAAACTTCTTCTTATTCCTGAAATTCTTGAACCTTGCTGTGAAAGCTTGATCATCGTATTTCTTTTGGAGTTTCTCATTTGCATTAATCCTTGATTCTTCTTGTGCATAGCAAGTCCAAAGTTTTTCAAATGTGGGATAATCCTTTCTTGTGTTCATGCTTGCGGAAAATGCATCCCATGTCTTGGGAGGACCATTGAGTACTATATTTACCAGTTCCTTCTCTGAAATGATTTCTTCAATAGCTTGTAGTTGATCTTGTTATCCCCGATATCTAGGGATAACTAGGAGATCATGTCTCGAGGCCCACATGGTCCTAGACATGGAGTACCGAGAGCAGGAGCGACTTGAGCATGGCCCT
>SNQJ01S0050645.1:105674-117627 GCA_010110895.2 Picea sitchensis | reverse complement strand
GGACATTCTTCTTGACTATCTCATCTCTGGCGGTAATCTGTGAAAGGGAACTTCTTTGACTTGGTCCATTACCCCTTTAGGCCTTCATTAACCCAGATTGCTTAGGGACGTCTCCCTTGGACTAGCCATCCTAAATAGAAAGAGGCCCCCATCGAGGTGACAGTGGGTGGGGAAGCTCCTGTTACGCCGGTTTTAAGCCTTGACTCAAGCTGCCTAAACCCTTCCTACAAACCGTGCGATAACAGATCTCTTAACTGAGTGATTCTCACAAGGTATGATGTTATGCTGTCATCATCATTCATTTTCATGTCACAAAGCTCATTCTTCAAACTCATTACTTGTCCAATGTTTCTGAATGAGAAGAGGTTAGTTAGGGCATCGTACATCTTCTTAGATGAGTCAAGATGAGAGATGTAGGGTATCAAGTGTTCTTTTACAAAGTCCACTATGATACTCATGGCATTGATGTCATTGTCTTTGAACTTCTCCATAATACATTTTGAGGTTCCTTCTCTTTTCATTCTTCAAACTGTGGTTCCACAATCTTTCCTTTCGCGATATCCAACACTTTATTCTTGGCAAGGATGAGGTCAATCCTTGTCTTCCATACTCTAAAGTTAGAAGCCCCTTCTAACTTTTTTCTGACTTCATAGAGTAAGTCATGACTGCTTTGACTTGGTCAACCTTTGACTTCGACCAAAAACTCAAACTTGGCGTCTTAGCTAGCTAAGAGTACCAGGAGGTGCACTGGGTTAGGGCGCACTAGGCTATCTGGAAATTAGGTCAATCTCTTCACCTAAGGTGCCTCAACAAGTGGGTTAGGGTTTCGTTGCTGCAGCAAAAACTGACTTCAACTGCAACTGTAACTGAGCAAATCCTCCCGATCTATCTTCCAGTGGTTAGACTGTCCGAAGATAGTGTGGGCTCATAACCTGTTAGAAATAATAGGTGTGTTCGTTTAACCATAGACAATATAGCAATATTGTCACCCAACCATAGGCTGAAGCCACCCTCGAGCACTTTAACCTTGATAGAGAATAATTCCAGAAGAAAACCCTAGGCCTAATAACCAATCAATGTAGCGTACCTCTCTCCAGAGCTAGCACACAAGGCAGAAAGTCCAAACCATAACCAATAGAAAGTCCAAGCCTAAACTGAGAATATAGGTTGCAGTAGCTGCAACTGCAACTACTCTCCAGACTTGCGCACTTACTCAGTTTTTGAAGTGCACACTCTTACATTTCTGCTGTTGCGAGCTGTGTGTGTCAAATGGGATCTGGCGTCCTGTATTTATACTGCTCCTCCTTAGCTGTCTGGGCCGGCTTCGCATTCTGGAGGCTAAAAACTCAATATTAAATATTTCCTTTAGCTGACTTGTCTTCTAGGGTTATGTCCAAAGATTTAGGGTTTATTCTTGTTTCCCGGAATATTCTATTCTTGTCAGGGTTACACGTGGAGGTTAATACCTTTCGCAACCACCATAATATCAACAGATTTTGTTGCAGTTAGATGGCTGTAGATATCTTTTGCAACAACAACAAGTTTAAATGGTCAGAAGTGTAAGAAAACCATACACAAAACTAGCATTTACCTAGTAGAGTCACTAGTAATTGTCACAATTAGATTTTGATTGGTTCTATTGTGAGTTATGTAGGTAAATGTGCCAAATTAATGTATGTTTAGATGGCTGTAGCAATGTCTTGCTACAACAACAAGTTAGCTTAGGAATTAGTCCAATTTAGGGTTAGAAAGAGTTAGTAAAGAGTTCAAGGATAAGAGTATAAGTGTTTGTTTGCTCAATCATCACTTGTAAGAGGTAGTCTAGTGCCTTTCTAGGGTAAATCGAGTCACTAATGGCAGCAACAAATTCCTAAAGGAAAGATAGCAAATGATAATAATATGTTAAGGGATGGAGAGGACAAAAGAGGTGTTGGTATCCCAAGGCCTCAAAAATCCTTTTCCAAGAGAAAATTGCTAGAAAGTAACAAGGGTTAGGCCCTAGCGATTTTCTCTTTCCTTGAACAAAATGTAATAAATTATGCAATTGGCAATGGAAGTAGGGTTACTAGTGTGCTACAATGGTAGGGCTCTAGTATTTACTTCAAATTAGATGCTTTTGAAGAGATTTTAACACATGGAAGATTATAGGGAAAAAGATAATAACATATGTCATTACCCTAGGGTTTCAAGTTAACAATTTCATAATCTTAGACATGAAACAAGTAAAAATAACCATAGCATTCATTCACAATAAAGAAATGCAGAATTTCGACTTACTTCACCAAGAATAATCTAGCAAATCACTCTAGTTGAAGATCCTCCACAAGAAAATAGCCAAAATGCACTAAAAATTGCCTCCTTCAAGAAGTGCGCATCACTAGTTTCAGCCAATAACACTTAAGGGAGGTCGAATTTCAGACCTCTACTTGAGTGATGAATGAATGATGAAAAAATACAAGAGTTTTATCTCTTATTTATACAATGACAATGACCTTTAATTGTCTTTTAGGTCACAAAAGGCTGACATGGCCAGTTTACATCAAAAATCTAATTTTTACATAAAATCAACAATTAAAAGTTAAAACCCTAATTTGTCTTTAAGGATGACGTCATGCCCCTCTTAGGGTGACGTTAGGCCCCATGGAATGCTAGACCTCAAAAGGCCTCAGAAGTTGCCACACGTGCCAACTAGCACCAAGCCGTCCTCATGCCAAAACCTTAACTGGATGACGTCAAGGCTCATTAAGATGACGTCAGGGGCCTTCAAGGGCCAACGTCATGGTGGAAGGCCCAAGGGCAATACCCCACTGGGTCTAGGCTTGCCAGAGTGTCTCGGAGGGAACGTTCTTCTTCTTTCTTGGTGCCATCCTCTGGTGTCTCTCTGCCCCTAGCTGGGGTCACAACATCCATCTGGTGGGATTTTAGCCCCATGGAGGTCCAAGCTAATCATCTCCCCATATGTACCTGTCCATTGGGCATGGTCTTGCAATAACAACAAGTACGTCCTCCATGGTCTCATAAGTCACAGGGATCATAACAATGTCAATCACGTCCAATAATCAAATTACCCAAACATGTGCATCAAACCCCCCTTTACCCAGACAAATGCTCAAAGATGTTATGCAGTTTAACAAGCCAAGTTTGGAGGGAGTCTCAGGATGTCCTATTGGGCTAATCCTCTTCAAGTTTGGGGTGTTTCCCAGGTGAAGACCCATCTAGGTCATGTAGGTGTATGAAATGGTGTAGGGGAATATTTGGGCAAGGGGTATAGTGATAACAGGGAAATGCAGGTCTTACCCGTGGGTGCCTCTGTAGAGGACGAGCTGAACCTTGTCATGGATGCCATTGTTTCCTAGCCCATTCAATGCCTTTTATTCTTTGTCTTATTGCTTTTTCTTTTCAAGAGAATAGCTGGGGGACACTGTCCTGGGGTGGTGACCAGTGGTGACAACGTTACCCACAAGCACTTTCACAGAAATGAGAAGGGTGGATCGTGATGAGACCCTTTCTCTTGGCTATGCCACCAAGAGCCATGGATGATTTTAAGGAAGGAAATTTATTTTAAAACATAGAAACCGTGACGAATATCACTAATCCTTCATATGTCAACTATAAATGTTTGGCAATTTGTTTTTAAAAATATTCAAATTTATAAGTATTTTATTTAGTTTTTATAAAATTTTGGCGATTTTTAAGGTAAAATAATTTTATCCTATAGAATTTGGGCGAATCATTTTTAAAATAGTGAATTTCGTTTTTGGAAAAACCATGGAAAATTAGCCCATGAGCGAAATTTAGCCCCTAAAATCATCCCTGCCAAGAGCCACTACCCTGGTTTGGTGACCAGATAGATGGTAGTGTCATACCGCTACATGCCCATGGACCTAATAGGCTGGTTCATGATGAGACCTCCTATCCACCAACTAGATCTTGAGTTTTATTTTATTTTACGGGTTCCCTTTTCTTATTGAGAAGCCATTTATTTCTTTCTTGGGAATCCCTAGGCGAAGCATCTCAATGTTTCATTTTGGCTTTTAACTTTTGCAAGCTACTTTTACCCTCTGGGCCTTTAGCCCCTTCTTCCCACAAGGCAAGGTACAACCCTTACTAGCTTGGAAAACCCAATGCCCGAACCAAGGTAGGGGAAGATGAGAGGGACAATGATGGAAAGTGGTAAGTATGGAAGGAATGGACGATGACCTTTCATAGATCCACCTAGTGGCAACTCATCCCTAAGGGAACCAACTTACTAGGGCACTCTGTCACCCCCCCAGGGATGAACAAGTTAAAGAGAATAATTTCCAAGAAAACATCATGAAACAAAAGAGAAATCAATGCACATATTCAAATGCTTTGAAAATGAGAGTGACACATACCATGATACTCGAATTCATTACCTCATGGAGCAAGACCCACTGCTACTTCAGTATCAGGGCGATGGGATGGATGTTGCTGCTGCTGATAGATAGGGTGTACTGAAGAAAAGATGGTTCCTTTGGGGCCAAGCTCAAGTCATATGGCTCTTGGTACTCCATGTCTTGATCCAGTGGGCCTCGAGACATAATCTCCTTACTTATCCCTAGGATAGGGGACGTGTGACAGCTTCTGAGGCCTAACATTTCACTTTTGAGGCCTAACGTTCCATGATGGGGCCTAACGTCACCCTAAGAGGGGCATGATGTCATCCTTAAAGACAAATTAGGGTTTTAATTGTTGATTTTATCCCCTATCCTAGGGATAACTAAGGAGATCATGTCTCGAGGCCCAGAGGTCCTAGACATGGACTGTCGAGAGTCGGACGACTTGAGTATGGCCCCAGAGGGCCCATCTTTTCTTCAGTGCAACCCATTATTTAGCAGCAACAACATCCATCCCACCAGCCTGGTTCTGAAGTGGCAGTAAGTCTTTCTCCATGAGGTAATGAGTCCGGGTATCATGGTATGTGTCACTCTGATTTTTGAAGCACTCGAATATGTTGCACTGAATTCCCCTTCATTTCATAATGTTTTCTTGGAAATTATGCTCTTTAACTTGTTCATACTTGGGAAGGTGACATAATGCCCTAGTAAGTTGAATCCCCTTTAGGAAGAGTTGCCACTGGGTGGGTCTATGAAAGGTCATTGTCCATTCCCTCCATACTTACCACTTTCCATCATTACTCCTCTCATCTCCCCCCACCTTGGTTATGACATTGGGTTTGCCATGCTAGGAAGGGTTGTACCTTGCCTTGTGGGAAGAAGGGGCTAAAGGCCCAGAGGGTAAAAGTAGCTGGCAAGAGTTAAAAGCCAAATATGAAACCTTTGAGATGCTTCGCCCAGGGATTCCCGAGAAAGCAATAAAAGGCTTCTCAGTAAGAAAAGGGGACCCATAAGATAATCAAACTCAAGGTACTAGTTGGTCGATGGGGGGTCTCATCATGAGCCGACCTATTAGGTCCATGGGCATGTAGCGTTATGACACTACTATCTATTATGTCACCTAGCCAGGGTAGTGGCTCTTGGTGGCATAGCCAAGAGAAAGGGGGTCTCATCACGAGCCAACCTTCTCATTTCCGTGAAACGTGAAAAGTTTGTGGGTAACGCTGTCAACTCTGGTCACCACGCCAGGACAATGTCCCCCAACTTTTCCCTTGAAAAAAAAATCAAAAGAGCAATAAGACTAAGAATAAAAGGCATTAAATGGGCTAGGAAACAAAGGCATCCATGATAAGGTGTAGCTCGCCCTCTACAGAGGCACCCACAGGCAAGACCTACATTTCCATGTTATCACTGCACCCTCTGCCCAAACATTTCCCCTATGCCACTTCACACACACTTACATGACCTAGATTGGTTCACACCTGGGAAACACCCCAAACTTAAGGAAAATTAGCCCAATGGGACATCCCGAGACCTTCTCCAACCCTGACTTGTTAAACTGCATAACATCTTTGAGCATTTGTCTGGGTAAAGGGAGGTTTGATGCACATATTTGGGTAATTTGATTATTAGATGTGATTGACATTGCTATGATTCCTGTGACTTATGAGCCCCTGGAGGGCGTACTTGTTACTGCAGGAACTTTCCCGATAAACAGATACATATGGGGAGATGATTAGCTCGAACTTCCATAGGGCTAAAAGCCCACAGATGGACGCTGTGACTCTAGCCAGGGGCAGAGAGATATCAGAGACTTGCACTAGGGAGAAAGGACGGTTCACCAGAGACACTTTGGCAGACCTAGACCCAGGGGGACCTTGCTCTTCCACCTGGACGTTGGCCTTGGGAGGCCCATGACATCACCTTTGTGACCCTAGACGTCACCCAACGTCAGGATTGGCATTATGGAGGCAGTTATGTGCTAATTGACACATGTGGCATCATCCAGGGTCTTGGGAGGCCTAACGTTTTGCAGATGAGGCCCAACGTTCCACCCAGGAGGCTCAACATCATCCTAGAAGGGCATGACGCCACCTTTAAAGTGATTTTAAGGTTTAATTATTTGAATTTGTGTAAAAAAATAGATTTTAATGTAATTTGGCCAYGTTGGCTTTTTATGACCTAAATCTAATTAAAGGTCATTGATATTGTATAAGTAAGAGAGAAAACTCTCATTTTTAATCATCATCTTTCATCGCACAAGTGTGTGGTTTGAAATTCGGCCCTCTTTAAGGGTTATTTGCTGAAACTAAGTGGTGCGCAACTTTTGGGGAGACAAATCTTGGTGTATTTTGTAAAATCTTCATTGTGGAGGATCTTCAACTATGGTTTGGCTTGATTATTCTTGGTGAAGTAAGTAGAAAATCTGCATTTCTTTATTGTGAATGAATGCTTATGGTAAATTTACTTGTTTCATATTAAAGATTATGAAATTGCTTGCTTGAAACCCTAGGAGAAAGACATATGTTATTATCTTTTTCTCTATAATCTTCCACTTGCTAAGATTTCTTGAAGATCACCTATCTAGAAGTAGATACTAGAGCCCTACCATTATAGCACTATAGTAACCTTACTTCATTGCCTATTGCCTATTTTATTTCAAATTGTCTAAGGAAAAGAGAAAATCGCTAGTGCCTAATTTTCATTACTTTCCATAAATTATCTCTAGGACTTGGATGTTTGAGGCCTTGGGCTACCAACACCTCTCTCATCCTCTCCATCTCCTTTGACTAAGTATTATCATTGCCATTTTCCTCTAAGAGTTGCTGCTGCTATCGTTGACTCCCTTAACCTAGAAGGCACTAGTCTACCCACTAGAAGTGATTGATTGATAAAATTACTTTCAAACTATCTTCTTTGGAACATCCACTAACACCTACTAACCTTAGATCAACCTAAATCACTAACCAACTTGCTGTTGTTGCAAAAGATTGCTACAACCATCTAACAACAACAAACTAACCTCAAAAGTGACATACATTGCTAGTTAAACATTGCTAAATCTGCTTGTGACTATCTAATATCAATTTGCCTAGTTAAAACTACTATTTTTAGTCTTTTCTCAAGCATTTTGGAGCATAATCATTGTGGCTGTTACAAATTTCTATTGCTGTTGTAAACTATTATACTGCTGCAATTTTATATCAGTTAGTACATTTCTTAAGAGTTCATTGTCTTATGAAGCATTAATATAATTTTTGTACTTGGAAAGTGGCCTTTTTCTATTTTGTTGTTTTGTTTTGGGAAGGTACACAACATTACTCATTTGCTTCATCTCTATAAGATATAAAGAACCCTTTGAATCTGAGTGACCTGTGAGAGGGGGGGAACTTTCTTACACTTTGGCCCTAGCCTTCTCAAACCCTCAGGTCACTAGGGACGTCTCCCTTGGGGTAGTCTTGACATACTCCTAAATAGAAAGGGGTTTCCTATTAAGGTGACAGTGATAGGTCACTCCTAGTTACGCCAGTTTTGTATCCACTTGCCTTGGGCTTTGGGCAAGTACAAATTRTGCGATAACAGGTCACAAAAGGCCGACATAGCCAGTTTACATCAAAAATCCATTTTTTACATAAAATCAACAATTAAAACCCTAATTTGTCTTTAAGGATGACGTCATGCCCCTCTTAGGGTGACGTTAGGCCCCATCATGGAACGCTAGGCCTCAGAAGCTGTCATGCGTGCCAACTAGCACTAAGCCGTCCTCATGCCGAAACCCTAACTGGATGACGTCAAGGCTCAATATGATGACGTCAGGGGCCTTCAAGGGCTAACGTTATGGTGGAAGGGCAAGACCCCCCTGGGTCTAGGCTTGCGAGAGTGTCTCAGAGGGAACGTTCTTCTTCTTTCCTGGTGCCATCCTCCGGTGTCTCTTTGCCCCTGGAAGGGGTCACAACATCCATTTGGTGGGATTTTAGCCCCATGGATGTCCAAGCTAATCATCTCCCCATATGTACCTATCCACCGGGCATGGTCCTGCAACAACAACAAGTACGCCCTCCATGGGCTCATAAGTCACAGGGATCATAGGAATGTCAATCACGTCCAATAATCAAATTACCCAAACATGTGCATCAACCCCCCCCCGCCCTTTACCTAGACAAATGCTCAAAGACGTTATGCAGTTTAATAAGCCAGGTTTGGAGGGGGTCTCAAGATGTCCTATTGGGCTAATCCTCCTCAAGTTTGGGCTGTTTTCCAGGTGAAGACCAATCTCGGTCATGTAGGTGTATGAAATGGTGTAGGGGAATGTTTGGGCAAGGGGTATAGTGATAACAGGGAAATGTAGGTCTTACCTATGGGTGCCTCTGTAGAGGGCGAGATGCACCTTGTCATGGATGCCATTATTTCCTAGCCCATTCAATGCCTTTTATTCTTTATCTTATTGTTATTTCTTTTCAAGAGAATAGTTGGGGGACATTGTCCCGGCGTGGTGACCAGTGGTGACAACGTCACCCACAAACACTTTCACGGAAATGAGAAGGTTGGCTCGTGATGAGACTCCCTTTCTCTTGGCTATGCCACCTGTTATCGTGCAATTTGTACTTTGAAAGAAAGGAAAGGTAAATGAAGACAAATTGACGTAACGGGAGACTATCCTATCACTGTCACCTCGATAGGATGTCTCTTTCTATTTAGGGTGGTAGGCCCAGGGGAGACGTCCCCAATGACTTGGGGTTTTGAGAAGGCAAAGGATAAAGGCCAAGTAAAGGTTTCCCTCTCACAAGTCACCACCGATTAGAAAGTTTGGCTAAACAACCAATAAAGATATAATAACACTAGAAGTGTACTTGCCCGGAACAAAGCAACATAAAACTATATTTGCAAGGGTACTTGCTGGTTAGTACTTCATATAATCAAAGACTTTCTCAATAAGAGCAATTGACCAATATATTGGTGAAGTAAACAAAGATGTATAGCAGTGATAATTATAAGACAATACTTCACAATAAATGCTTTATAAAGGCTTCAAAATGAGCAAGAATGATTAATCATCAATATCATAACAACAACATTCATCAGAAGCAAATAAGGCTATGCATTAGTCAATATTTTCAATTGCTTTAAATGTTGCAAAGTATGACTATAACTCAAGTGTATAATAGCAACAATAAAGTTAGTAGGTCAATCTAAACTAGGGTTAAAAGATTTGGATGTTTGAGAGTTGTGATCAAAACACTCAGGGGAAAGAGATCTTAGATCAATGTCTTCTTAGGGAAAATGGAGTCAATAAGTGGCTGCAAGAATTGAAGGAACAAGATGATTGTAATAGAGCCAAAGACAAGAGAAATTTGATGGATGAAGTGTTGGTAAGCCAAGGCTTCAACCATCAAACCCTAGGGAAAATAGCTATTAAGGTGTAGGTAACCCTAGGCCTTAATAGGTCTTCCTCCCTCTTCAGCTCAATGATGAAATAAAATCGGCTAGATGAAGTGACAAGCACTAGGGTGTTGCAAAGGCAAGGCCCTAATAACGACTTCAAGAAAAACGACTCCTTGGCATAATCTAGTAGGTAGATAGCAATTGGAACAAGGACTATAACAAGTGCTTGATCTCTAGGGTTTAATCCAACAATTTCATTAACAGAATGCAAAGTAAAACACTATAACCATTCAAGTAAGAGAAGAATTACAAAAATTTACTCACATTCACCATGTATCATCAATGCAAAACCCTAGTTGTAGACTTTCCACCAAGAAAAATGTCAATTACACCATAAAAACTTTCCTTCAACAAACGCGCACTAGTATTTCAGTTAATAAACCCTAATGAGGGCCAAATTTCAGACCTCACACAAGTGTGAGTGAAAGATGATGAGAAAAAGAGAGTTTTAGCTCTCTACTTATACCATATCAATGACCTTAATTTTACTTTTAGGTCACAAAAGGCCGACATGGCCAATTTTACATCAAAATACTGTTTTACATCAAATGTCATAATTAAAACCCTAATAAAGCATAAAAGGTGACATCATGCCCTTTTAGGGTGACGTTAGGCCCCTTTAGGGCAACGTTGGCCTCCTGGAGCAAAATGTTAGGCCTCCTTGGGCCTCAGGAACTTGCCACACGTGCCACTTGGCACATAACTGCCTCCCAAAACCTCCATAAGCAGTGGATGATGTCATGGGTGTCCTAGGTGACGTCATGGGCCTTCCAAGGCCTATGTCTTGGTGGAAAGGGCACAACCCCCCTGGGTACGAGTCTGCCAATTTGCCTTTGGTGGAACATCCTCCTCTTCTCCGGTGCAAGTCCTCTAACCTGTCTCTGCCCCCTACTGGGGTCTCAGCATCCATCTGGCAGTATTTCAGCCCCATGGAGGTCCGAACTAATCATCTCCCCATGTGTACCTGTCCATCGGGTATGATCCTGAAACATCAACAGATACGCCCTCCATGGGCTTATAAGTCACAGGGATCATATCAATGTCAATCACATCTAATCATCAAGTTTATTAAACATGTGCATAAAACCCCTTTTACCTAGACAAGTGCTCAAAGACATTATACTAATCTACAAGCCAAGTTTGAATGAAATGCTAGGACGTCCTATTGGGCTAATGCTCACTGGATGTGGGATGTTTCTGGGAGAGATCAAATCTAAGCCATGTGAGTGGATGAGGTGGCTAAGGGATGTCTAGGCAAGGGGTGCAGTGATAGCAGGGAAATGTATGGCTTACTTGTGGGTGCCTCTGTAGAGGGTGAGTTGCACCTGTCATGGATGCAAATGTTTCCAAGCCCATTCATGTCTTTTTGTCTTTATTTTATTGCTTTTTCTTTCAAGAAGCTAGTTTAGGGGACACTGCCTTGGCGTGGTGACCAGTGGTGGCAATGTTACCCACAAGCATTTCATGGAAATGAGAAGGCTGGCTTGTAATGAGACCCCCTTTCTCTTGGCTATGTCACCAAGAGCCACTACCCTGGCGTGGTGACCAGTTGCTGGTAGTGTCATACCGCTACATACCCACGGTCCTAATAGGCTGGCTCGTGATGAGACCCCCCATCTTCTAACTAGGTCTTGTTTTTGTGAAAATTCCAGGTCTTATCAACTTGCTTTCTGGATTTGTCTTTGACCACATAGAGGCTCTAAGTTTTACTGTCTTCTGAAGTATAAGTTGCTGTTTTATAACAGCCAACATTCCAAAAACTTTCAAGCTGATTTGTTATGGTTATGTTCTCAATTTGGGTGCTCTAGCATGTCGTTTTTGTCACAGAAAATTAGTACATGCAACTCAAATAAATATAACACACCTAATACATCGTTTGCTGCTGAATATGAACAGATCTAAGAAACTAAATCATGCATTTGTAGACAGGTATTTTTGGTCAACATGACCCCGGATAAAACTCCCCCGGGGAAAACCAGTTTGAGATATGTGTGTATATATGAGGAAATAAGAAGAAGGGTTACAGTAAACACAATATATGAAAGAACCTGATACAATAGCAACTCCAGCTGAGTTGAAATACAAGCTCTACATCAACAAATGCGCCCCAGAATGGTGCGCCCCTCATGCAAACTGCCAGAACCACTAAATCT
>SNQJ01S0050645.1:86669-104956 GCA_010110895.2 Picea sitchensis | reverse complement strand
TAGCCAACCAAACTGACTCCATCTCCCCTGACATAGTTTAGGCCAAAGTCCACTGTCCCAGCAGCATATCTCAAGACGTGTTTTGCCCCAACCATGTGAACACTCCTCGGCTCAACCATGTACTGGCTGAGTGTGTTCACGACAAAACATATATCTGGTCTGGTGTTAACCAAATACATAAGTGAACCGATCAACTGCCTGTATACTGTGGCATCCACCAACTGGCTATCTGAAGCACTAAGCTTCTTTCAGTTGGTGATCATAGGTGTAGACATGGGTCTACAATACTCCATCTGAAACCTGCTCAAAATATCTGCTGCATACTTTCCCTGCCCGAGAAATATGTGACCCTCCTCTTGCCATACCTCCATACCCTCCTCTTGCCATACCTCCATACCCAGAAAGTAGTGCATCAATCCGATATCACTCATCTCAAATTCTGATGCAAGTCCCAACTTGCACCTAGCTATGAGATCCTTGGCTCCAGTAATGAATAGATCATCCACATACAAAATGAGAATGAGCGTGTCCTCACCCCTAATGATGAAATAGAGGTTCGGATCAACATTGCTCTTCTCGAAGCCCATCTGAAGCAAATAAGTATCAATTCGTGAATACCAAGCTCGGAGAGCTTGCTTCAGACCATATAGTGCCTTCCTCAGAAGACAC
Organism: Picea sitchensis; assembly: GCA_010110895.2. Taxonomy (NCBI): domain Eukaryota; kingdom Viridiplantae; phylum Streptophyta; class Pinopsida; order Pinales; family Pinaceae; genus Picea; species Picea sitchensis. Next base: position 104,287 of record SNQJ01S0050645.1, on the reverse strand, counting down.
ACGTGAGTCTCCCTGTCACTCACCTCAAAACCCTGTGGCTGCTCTATGTACACCTCTTCCTCAATAAAGCCATTCAGAAATGCGGTTTTCACATCCATCTGATGAATACACCAACCCATCTCTGCTGCTATGGAAATGATAGTCCTGATAGAAGTGTATCTCGAAACTGGTGCGAAAGTCTCATCATAGTCGACTCCCTCAATCTGTGAGAAGCCTTGTGCCACAAAACAGGCCTTGTGTTTCTCCACACTGCGATTTGCAACAATCTTGGTCTTGTACAACCACCTGGAAGTCACAACTGACTTCCCCACTGGCCTCAGAACCACATCCTAGACATCATTGCGCACAATGGAGTCATACTCCTCGACCATGGCCTCTCTCCAGACCTGATGGTCCACTGCCTGCGCAAAAGTCTGTGGCTTAGTATCCCTGATACTCGTCACTAATGCCAAATATGCTTCCAATCTGACTGGTGGCCTGCTCTCTCTGATTTGGCTCTTGGGCTCCCCTACATTCTCCCTGGCTTCTTTCAGGGTCTGCTGAAACCATCTAGGTCTCATCTTCCCTGAAGTGGTCAACGGAGAAGTAAGGTCTCTTTGCCCAAGAGTGACTGCCTTCGGACTTGCCTCAACACTCTGAGATCCTGAAGACTGTACTCCCTCTGAAGTCTGTGCCCCATCTGACTGAACATGCCTTGACTGTGACCCTGAAGCTGTGCATGGTGACCCTGTCACCCCTGATACTGGTGTACCTGACGACTGAGGCTGTGCTCCCTTTGAGACTTCAACTGGCAACTGTGCATCATCCTCAACTCCAACTCTCGACTCTAGAGATCTCACAAAAGCCCTATCCTCCTCAAATCTAACATCTCTGCTCACCACCACTTTCCTAAGTGGCGGAATGTAGATGCGATAGGCTTTCGACATCTCTGAGTATCCAACTAGAATCCCATGCTGGGCTGTGGGGTATAGCTTTGTCCTCCTCTCCAAGGGGACATGAGAGAAAGTCGAGCACCCAAATATCCTGATGTGCTCGACATCGAGCCTCCTATCAGTGAAGGCCTCCTTAAGAGTCATCTTCCCCAAAATCCTATGGGGGCTCCTGTTCTGCAGGTAAACTGCAGTAGCACATGCCTCTGCCCACAAATACAAAGGCAAACTTTGATCATGCAACATAGATCTCGCTGCACTGGTAATGGCCCGGTTCTTCCTCTCGGCAACCCTGTTCTGCTGGGGGTTGTAAGGTACGGTCATCTGTCTCCTGATGCCATGCTGTGCACAAAAGTCTACAAACTGTCTCGAGGAATACTCTCCCTCGTTATCCGACCGCAAGACTTTGATCTTCTTTCCTGATTGGTTCTCCACAAGAGCTCTTAACTCTGAACTCTTGGAACCATGCCATTCCAGATGGAGTCAGGAGGAGTGTTAAGAGTGATGAACGTGCTATGGGTGCCAGAACTTAGGAGAATTGTGCTCTCAGTCTCAACGATTGAGAAGAAGGGATTTGCCATAGTGTTCCTGGATGGATAGGCGTCGATCAAGCCTAGAGGATCTAGCTCAAACAGAACAATGGTTTTTGGAGTTGGAGAGAGTAACTTGTCTAGGCTAAAGGGCCAGCCTATGCAAGCAATGGCAAGGAGTAGAGTGGCAAAGAACAAGGAGCAGGTAGCTCCGAATTTTGAGCAGCTCAGAGGGAGTCAATCTTTAGGTTTAGGTGGGACTCGAGAAGGAGAAACCTTCCAAGTTTGTCAAGAAGGAGTCATGGTACGAGATGGCCATGCAGGATGCTCAGAAGCATGAGGCTTCTAGGAGCATGTTCAAAGGCAACAAGTCTTTGAAGAAAATGGTCCGAACGAGATGGCAATGATAGCTTTATGTTCATTGGGAGCAATCGATCAGGTGGATTGGAGAGTAGCCATGGTAGCAGATATGATAGCGAAGACAGAGCCACCTTCGGGTGGTAGAAATACCTTCCTTGCTAAGAGGGAGTGTTGATGTTTTAGTAGCATCAAACAGGTACTTCCACGTCGGTTTGTGTCTAACACGTGAGAGTCGCCCTCAATGCCTCTCAACCATAGGAAATTCACTTTATAAGTTAATTATTAAAATGAATGTACTTTTGTAATTAATGTGAGTTTAATTTAATTAAAGCCGTAGGCTAAATGTTCTATGAAATGCCGATTTTATTCCGGGGACATTTGCTCGAAATCCGGTGAGAAATTGTTAGATTCGTAGATTTGAGTGATTGTTTCTGTATAATCCGAGTGCCCTAGGGGTTTTTCAGCATGCTGAATCCATTTCTGCATTCAGAAATGGATTTTGAACAACAAAAGGTAGTGATTCGTGTAAATTTATATCGCCGGATTCCGGCGAAAAAAGCCATTTCGTAGTACAGCTAGACAACGTCTTAATTAAATGCCTAAGTATTTGGCATTAGTAATTAAATTAAATCCTAGCCATTAGATATAAAGTGAAGGTGAGATTTAATCTCAGTCCTTGATCACTTTGGAGATCTAGGGTTTTGGATTTAGGGTAAACTCAAGGTTATAAAAGGCAGCCTATGTGAGAGGAGGAGATACACAGATATATGGAGTGAGAGAGTGAGCTCTCATTGATTGGGTGGAGAAGGACATTCATCCAAGTGTGCAGGGGCAGGGGCCAAGGAAAGGAGCGAAGGGGCAGCAAGGGAGATGGCAGCCAACCGGAAAGATCTAAGGACTGATCTTGAGGTTTGTAGGGATTGGCTATTTGCTGATTTATATTCCTCAGGTGGGCCATTATTCCAGGACGGGAGCCCAGATTAATAATAAATATCTCACAGTACTGGTTTTCCCTTCGGGGTTTTTCCAGGGGTAATTTACCCAGAAATCTTGTGTGCAATGTGTATGGTTTCATTATTTATGCTTCCTCTATAATGTTTTGTTAAAGCTCAGCCATTCTTTTATTCAGTAATTTGCTTAATGAGTTAATTTACCGCAAGGGTTTACTTGGAATTAACTGCTGGGTGCTGGGTTTAGAAATTAACATGAAAGCCATTCAAAACTGCTGTTCTAATAATGCTAGAGTCTACAAACACATAGTGCAGAAAACTTAAACTCACAGGTCTGTCCTAAATCACATCACTTTTATTAAGCAGAAAAAAAACAGAATTACAGTGTGCTTGCTAAATCGCTGTGAAAAGTAGAAAACAGAAACTCAGTAGATGGACTGTCAAAATCTGTTACTGCTTGCTCATTAATTCTGAAATGAAATCTGCTACGGAAAAACAACAGCAAACTAATTCTCTGTTCACTGTTCAAAAACTGAATGAATAAACCTATACCTCTGCCTTCTCTTTTATAGACTGAAAAGAAGAGTAGGTACAATGAATTTGGACACATGCACAACAGTGCCTCCACTGAAGATGATCTGAAGCATTCAAGCATGCACACTACTCACTAGACTGCATGCGCTTAGCTGAATTTAGACTTAAGCTAAAAATTAGAAAACTGCTTAATAGAACTGAAGCTAACACATGCAACTACATGCACCCTCTTTTACTTAACTGAGAAATGACATGCAAACTGCTGAAGATAGAACAACAATCCACTCTTATAAGACTGATTACTCCCTCATAATTAATATGTCGAACTGCTGAAGAAGTGTGCCCTCACAGTTGTGTTGAAGTGCCCAGATTTGTTCATCAGTGTGCCAGATCTACAGAAGACAATTCGAGGTACAATTTAACAGGGCTAGGGCTATGAGAAGAAAATGTGCAGTCATACGTATGGACCGACAGATAAATAGACAGGTTGAGGGTTGAGGCTTGAGCATAACTTTATATATATAACATTATGCATAAATCTTGTGTGTGAAATTCAAAAACTCTCTACTAACTTTTATTTCTTTTCTGATGTCCCATCTTTTGACTAAAATGAAAAATTCCTTTTATTTCTTTTCTGATGTCCCATCTTTCGACTAAAATGAAAAATTCTTTTCTTAAGTTGTCATTAGGACATTTGCTACCTTGCTTATGAAAAATGATGGAGAGAAGAAGAGAAACTTTTCCCCCATTCTTCTTGATTGTTCTTGATAGACAGTTTAGATGTCTTGCATATTTGGGATGTCAGATAAATGGAAAGTTAATACCTTTCAGTTTTAACATTAAATCATACTGATATGTCTATGAATTAAATGCAGCACTTTGGGAGGGAAATAGTATCCAGGGATCTTGGTTTGGATGTAAACCATTCTGATGTTGAACGTGTCTATCTTGCACTATACAAAGGTTTCATGGAGGTATGCCTTTTTGGTTGAGTTAAAAAATGATTATTATGACTTCATTGCATTTAACATGCATATTTTCCAAGACATTCCCTACCATACAGTTATAGTACTTCAAATAGAAAGTAATCAATATTTGAAATGTTACATGTACAGCCAGAAGATTTTGACCTCAGAAAGAAGTTCATTTTCTTATTCTGTGTTGTGTATCCTAATCTTTCATATAGCACATTCTGAATTGGGAATGTATTAGGGACGGGTGCTATGTAGTAATTGTGTTTTAACTGTTTATTCATGGGCGGGCAGATTTTTGTTTAGAATGGTATAGTTGCCTAACTGCAAATATTGGATGAAGGTGCCTCGTGTTTTAAGTCAAGGAAAGAAAAAATGTATTTTTGAGTTATCTAAATGAGCTAAATTGTGTAGGTCCAGGTAGCTAACATTGTTAACATTCATGTTTCAAGCAGGAAATTGATGCTGTAGATAATGGAATTAATCAGTATGATACTGAAAAACCAGCTAGATACGAGAGAAATACAAATTTGTCGGCAAGGATTTCTAGAATCAACCCTGACTGGATGGAGGAAAACCCTGCTGATAAAGAGGATCGTCTTTTCCATAGTGCTATGAAGGTTGCAGGATATGAATTTAAAGAGGTGCGTCTCTGAAGTTCTCTGTATATTATCAGTGGGATATATGTATCATGTTTTTGCTCTCTTGGTACAATTTCTATTAGTATGTTTTAGTTTGGTATGTGTAAGGATTACATTCATAAAATCTAGTAGTCTATGATAACTGTGGGTACCATTCTCATTCACAGCTCACATTCCGAAGACAATTCACATCTCTGACTGAAGGTCCATACCAGCAGCATGGGCTGTCACATTAATAGATGATGCTTTCTATATCATGTATGTCTCATCTTCTTTATTATTAAAATGTATCAACCATTTATTTGCCATATTACCTAGGATGTAGATGGCAGTCTTATTAAAAGTTGTTGCTTCTATTGTTGAGATTTACAAGGGTCAATAGAGGAATTGATGGAACAAAACCTCACCCAAATTTTGAAATAACCTCCTCACAAGTACACTAGAGAAATACAAGTGCTGAAAACAGAAATACACAAGTGCACCCAAGAGAACAATGCCAATCGCAAGAGGAAAAACGCCAAAATTATGCTCTTAGGCTTATAACACTTGGTATTTTGGATCAAGAAGATCGCAAGATGAGATGATACAAATGAGAGTTTGAGTTTTGTATTTATACACAATTCAAGTGAGGCACCCCTTCAAGAGAGAGTTATGGGCCCACAAAACAAGGGCACACACCCCAAGAAGGTTATTGAGTCTACATATCAAGTTTAACTAGGTTGACATTAACCATAAACCTAGTATACAATAAATGAAATAAAATATGGCATCAGTCATAATTACAAGTACAAATTGATACATATGGATGGGCCGTGGCCACATGTACAGTTTACACCTGTTACCTTCTAAATCTGCCCCTGTAAAATATTCAAGTCCAAACAAGCATGGAAACCTAGGGAAACTTCCTAGAAACCCTACCCAATATCACCTCAGTAGTATTTCCCTTCACTTTAGGCTAGCTCTCCTCTTTCACAAGGGGCTTTCCCTAAGTGAGATTGCTAAATTACCCATATAATCTTCTTCAACAAACCAAATTTAGCAATCGAGTAGTTATGATGTACAATGGATATTATCCTGGTGGATTCAAGTAGAAAAATGGAGTCAAAACACTTTAAGGCTTGAAAGACTTAATGACAGACAATATTAAACCCAAGAAGATGCTTGAAACAACAATCAATCTCAGTCACAACAGTGCTGCAAAATCATATTCCAGCCAGCATACTAAGTTCATAAAGATATAGTACTCTTAGTGTAGTTTTGCCTCATCACATAAAATCAATATCTGAAAAATGAAGTATAAGACAGCATTTTATTAAATAGAGAAGCCCAGGGACATAGCATAAATCAGATCTGAAATCAGGGTCTTGAAAAGAACAAAGGAATCTCTTTTCAGACCTCTAATGCTGAAGATAAACCCTAAGACAGCAGCAATATTTCCAGCATAAGAGAGAGGAGAAGAAAATACATTATAAGTCTTACAATAGATGATGACAACCGTGAATATTTCCTCAAATAAACTCCAAACCTGCAGAAGACATTATTGATCACTAGCCCAAGAGTATAGGGATCTTCTCCACAATGAGAAAACACGTTGCAAGTGAGAGGGAAACCTCTTCTTATAGGATCTCCTTTGCAATTCTAGGTAGAATAAAATATCAATTAGAAATGGCTAGATGCCCTTAGAAGAGGGATGCTCCACTAAATCAGCCTTTGTTTGATCTTTGAAGACGTCAAAAGGTCCAAGTGTCACCTCCTCAAGCTAGACGTCCCCTTAAACAGTTGTTTTCTGTTAATGGTTGTGCTACTTTGGAAGCATCTAAGTGGGACATCTCCCTCAGTTAGGGATAATGCCTCATAACTGATCTTTTGAAATCCCTTTCTAGACTCTTCCAAGGAGGCCCACTCCACTATTTTGGCTTCAAATTGTGTTCCACCAACTTTCTGGGACACAAGAGTGGGGAAACACACATGGGGGACATGTGGAGACACCTTCCAAATTTTATGGAAATTCACGGGGGACTTGGTGACATTGGGGTCCCTAGCATAGGGGGCCTGTTAGCACAAATTTTTACCCTCCAATCTGAACTTATATGTGTGTTAAGACAGCGGTAAAAACTTGCTAATTAAAGGATTAGGGCCCCAAATTGTCACTGACCAAACCCCTCTCCATTTGGGCTAGTGCTTGCTAGCCTCTGGGGGGAGTCCCTAGGCACACTGAAGTGCCTTGCTGCTGTCTTTAAGTCTGATTTCTGCATGTAAAACCTAAAAAACAGCGAGTTGTTTGTCTTGGACTGCGTGTTAAAACTGTCCAAAACGATGAGAAAAAGTGATATTTTACGCTTGGAGGGAACCTGCAGGGTTAGCACAATGATAATAGATTGGAAAAGAGGAAGAAAACTATTCAAAAGATCAGAAAATACCACAATGAACAGTTCAGAAAATGACAAATCAGATCATAAATTTACCATAGTACCGCCAAGAAAAGAGGTTTGAAGAAAAACACACACTTCTTTATTGATTAGGCTTGCAAGAGGGTTGGTTGCACCACAGTTGGCAAGGCTACAACTGGTACAATGACCACTTTGCTAAGAGAAGAGCCACTAGACTAAGAGAGAGAGAGAGGAGAATGAGAAAGACATTGTGCTAGCTGCTGCTAAGAAGTAAGAACCGACCAATAACCAATGCCAAAATATATAGCACAATGAGGGCGCATATCTCAAGGAGAAAAGGAGAATTCGCATGGGTTGCCAAGAATAGAGGCTAGGTGCATGATGAAAGCAAGTGGAGTGGGAAAGACAAAGTGTGAGTTAAAGTCTAAGTATAGAGTGAAGATGCATGGAGCTAATGTGCAAAAGGGAGGAGAATTGTGCCCTAAAACTTAGGAGGGCGCACTAGAGGATGAGGAGAATGAATAATGAAGCCAAGTGTGAGGAAAAATGGCTAAATAAGGCACATAGATGTATGAGAGTAAGCAAGAATAGCTAGTAGTCCAAGTGGATGTGACATGCAAGAAAATGAGTGAGAGTTGGCTAAGAGATGCGCCCACATGTGTGAGAGAGAAGTGGGCACATTTGGAGAGATGGAATGAGAGAATGGAGTGGATGGAAGATGTGCATAGGCTAAATAGAGTGGGAGTGATGAATGGAGGCTAAATTTAGCTTTCTAATGCATTTATTTTTGCTAAATTTGACAAAAGCATGAGTGAGCTATGGCCAAGTCAAATTCGCCCTAAATTTTAGGGAATCTCCAATTTTTTAGGAAAATACGGTTTAAACTCTACTGAAGGCGAATTTTATGGAGTTGATGCATGACAAGTGGAGGGGTGATTATACGGAAGAATATATAGCTAAATTTAGGCTCAGTTATGCGACTCCCTTTTCTCAATTAATTATTTAGTTATGCTCAAGTCTTGGAAATATGCGCCCCATGCTTAGGTGGATGCCACATCACTTTGTAGATCTGCCACATGTTGACCTTTGAGGGTGCCACTTGGCACTACATGGATGATGAATGTACCTTCTAAATATAGAAATTTCTAAAAATAGAATCCAACTCCTAAATTTTAGGAAACTGTCCACATCATCCATGAAAACTGGGAGAGCACCGCCACATGCCACTGTCTAAAAATAGACACTGCTAAATATAAAAAGTTGTTGGAATGCCTTTGACTTTATACTCATTGAACTCGTTTTTCCGCAAGGGATCCGAATTGACATGTGAGCCTTGGTGCTCAACCTGCTAAAAATAGTAAATTGTGCCAAATCATCTCGGAAAAGATCCAAAAGACTCTGAATGTCTTAAGGATCAACAATATATGCTTGGAATCTGAATCGAGGGCCTAGAGCAAAACATGCTAAAAATAGACAATTCTCGCATGTCGCCCAGAAAAGTGCCATTGGGCCTAGAATCATGCAAGGACTCTCCCTGTATGCTCAGAACTACTCCAAATTGTCAAGAGACCCACTCAAACCGTGTCTCCTAAAAATTAGCATCACCTGCTGTATGTATACATCTCTCTCAAAATGCATGGAAACCAAGTCAACTCTAACCCTGAACCAAACAACCTTGTACCGATCATATACCTGTCTTGTGTGGGAACCAACCTCTGCTAACCATAAGTGCCAAACTCTGGGAAAATCTCAGAATACCAGCCAAAGGAATGCGTGCTAGCTCTTAACCCTCAAGATTTTCAACGGTGAAAATCTAGGGGTTAACAGGGCCCCACCTCTAAAATTATAAAAAAATAAAAATCCCAACATAACAATTCATCCCATGTAAATTCATCATTGTATAATGTAAATGCTAAATTCAAAATGGTGAAGTGATTCAAATGCGAACTACAATTCATCAATTGCCATCGTTATTATGATTTATGATTTATTATATTTGAATATTTCACATTGAATCAATGATACATGCACATCTTTTCAAATTTATAACTTATAACAAAGTCATAAATGAAATACATTGATTCAGTTTCATCATTCTAAATAGTATAAGTAAAATTTAGATACTAAAAGTAAATGCTAAATACTAAATAGTTAAAATTACTCAAAAATAGTAAAGAGTGATGAGTCAAAGACTTGGTTTAAGGTTATTAGTATCTAGAGTCAAAAGTTAAATTGAAAATTAACAATGGACAACGAAAATTGAAAATAAACGTAGCTAAAAGAAATCAACATCAAATGAGCTTCAAGGAGACAGTTCCATGGATTGGTCCTGTTATCCACTAGTTTGCACAAGCTGGATTTCCTGAAGAGCCGCCAGAGAATGAGCAATCAGTGCTCATATTTGCAGAGTTCAGAGTTCAGTTGGTCTTGTAAAAGACCCATTTTTTCTGCATTTCCACCATTGTAATAAATGTCTTAAGTATTTCCACCATTTCCACCATTTTTTCTGCATTTCCACCATTGGCCACCCAAGTCCAGGAGTGAGCACATACTTCAGAGTGTTTTTTTCTACTTGTTAATTGTTTTTTTAGCTTGCCTTAGTGAGCGATTAAATAATTTTTAAGTTTTTTCACTTAGAAGACTTGCTCCAGAGCCGGAGTATGTGCTGGCAAGCAGGGTTTGGCATGAAAAATCCAATGTCTAGTGTCTGAATGTATATAAGCTCATACTAGGACATAGTGTCTGAGTCATTTGGAAATTGCAGCTAGGTTTGATAGGTTTTTTTTATGTTTTCAGTGAATTAATTAAATTCCCGCAAAAATGGAATTTATTAATTTTAAGTCAATAAATGTAAAAAATATGGCATCAAACATTGCCAGATGCCATATTTACAGTCGTTTTCCAGTCCAGAGTATCATGTAAACCCCTATTTCCTATCTTTCGAGACTAAAAAGTGATTATTATCACTAAAAAATCAATTTTACTCGAAATTTATGGAAAATGGGTAATTTAATTAATCTCCTAAAATTAAGGAGAACTGGGGAACATGTTTTTTTTTATGTCCCTAGTTGACTAAAGGCCTAAGGTGAGTTAGCTAAGGTGAGGTCGACTTAACTAAAGATGAGGTGGACTAGGAGGAGATCCCAATGTGGGAACTCGACTCCCTCTCCTAGGTGGCGCATTCCCAAACCCTAGTGCATCTCCTAAAGGGCCCATGCATCCTTTAACTAATCCTTCACTCCCCACTCACTCACACTCACTCCTACTTTCACCCTAGTTCACTGGCCCTCCACTCCTCATCACTCCCCACTCACTTTCCTTTACCTAACACCTCTCCACTCCACTACCCTTCACTCCCACGTATCTACTCTTCCACTCCTGCGTAACTACACTCATCCCCACGCATTCCCTAAATCCTAAACCTAACCCTAGCGCACCTCTACATTCGAGTTATCACCTCCTATTCCTATATAAGAAAGGGTCGACCTCTCCCTCAATTAGTTTAGTCTTGGGCGATGAAGCTATTGTAACATTGTTATAAGCATTTGGAATAAAAAGTCTTTGGAGCTATCTTGGTGTGGACTCAAATGTGTGGTTGTCTTGACCTAAATGCAAATATTTTTATGAGGTAACATGTATTGATTTACATTTTAATTTTATGCTTAATTGTTAAAGCCTTGTAGGTATGCTATCATATAATAGGGTAAGAGTAATCTAGCTTGATTTATCTTACTTCTTCTTTACTTCATAGATTCTTCAATGCATGTTTTATTTTCGGTTAAATCTAACATGCGTTTATGAGCTATGTGTGTAGGGAAGGCCTTTAACAGTTTTGTGCAGGATTAAAGTGTGTAGTTACAGTTTCCTCAAGGCGGAGTTTCCTCAAGGCGGAGTTTCCATTGTCATCGTCCAAAAGACTTTGAGATCAAGCTCCCTCTTTTTCACACCAAGAGAACCCCATAGCCCAAAGTTCCAAGCTCAGATGGAAGCTCCAAAAACTGATAAAAATCTCTTTTTCTCACTCTTTTTTTTGATTGCATGCAAGTTAGAGCAAGTCTATATTTAATTCTTAAACATCTAAAGTTTGCATGCATGTTTTGCTAAATCTAGGTTGAAATTTGTAAATTTTTAAAGGATAGATCTAGGCAAATTTGGGCATTTTCTTGGTCTTTTCATCTATAGTTTAGACCGAAGTTTGTGCTTAGTTTTAACTTCTTTATCTAGCTATTTAGAGGTTTACTGTTTGCTGTCCTAAAACAACAAACATAAGTCACTAAAAAGAGCCTAAGTTAGGTTTGTTTAAAGCCTAAAAAAACCCCTAAAATTTACACTTTTTGCCTTATAAATTTTGATAAAATTTTGATAATTTTTTTATCGTTTAGAACTCTTTCTTATCATATTCTAACTTGATTTACTTGCTGTTTTCTTGCAGCAAATACAGGTTCAAGAGGAGATTCTGCCAGTTTTGGGCAAAATCAAGGCTCTCGGGGACCCTGGGGGGTTGTGACTTCATCAAAACGAAGTTTTCTTCTTTTCTCTTTTCTTCTTGTATTCTTCTTAACGATCCAGTAATAAGGATCCCTATTCTTCTAAGAGAGCTAAAAGCTCAAAGAGAACTCTGGTTCTTCATTGTAATAGTGCAATAAAAGCAGGCCCTTTGTGCCCAGTTTCTTCATCCCCTTAGGGGGATTTGTGTTGTGGGTTTGCTTTGTCTTTTTTTGAGTTGTGCATGCTTAAAATCTAACAATCAAATACACAAGTCAAACATATCAAACACACTACAACACTCTAAATTTTTATGCATGTTAACTAATTCTCAATTTTTCATGCTTATTTAGTTAGCTGATTTTCAAGTATTTTCTTTCTTCAATCAACTTTGCAACAATATTTGATTTTCAAGCAGTGTCTTGTTAATCTCTCTCAACTACAAAGCAGGGTACATACATTTAATTGTTGCAAGTTCATTTCTTTCACTTCCAAGTGTTTGTACAAGTGCCTCATTTACAAAGCAGGGTGTGTGATCTATCTATTTCAAGTTTTATCAAGTAATTGAACTTTGCTAGTTTAATAGGACAATCCCTTAAGATTGTGAGTTCATTGGGAGGAAAAGGCCTGAAAATGACCTGCGAAGTAAGACGGTTCGCCATGTTGTACATCCAACACTTTTGGTGAGTTTACTGGTGAGACCATTGGGTTTCGGTAAACTCTCAGCAAGTCCAAGCAGAGAACAAACTTCCTAAAGGGGCCAAACACTCTTCATTAACTAATTACAAAATTTACTTTAATAAAATCTTTGATCTACACTGCCCACGACTCCCTTTAAGGCACTGGTTTAAAAGTACATTCAATTTACTTTATGTGAGCAATTTTACTTATGCATGTTGTCTAATCCTCTTTTATGCTCTTGAATATTGCAGATGTTGTATCCTTTTGATGTATGAATGTTTCATGAGCAAGGTATTCTTTATGATGATAAATGCTAAGTGGTGAATGATCTGATTTTATTTTCAAGCAATAAATTCCTAGATTAAAGTGTTTTTCTTTCTTAGTTTAGAAAAGCCTTAGATTTATTTTATAGGGACTACCCCCCTTGGCTTCGCTAGGAGTTGGCCTAGACGGAGGAGTTGAGGATCAGGTGACAACACCTTGACTCGAGACTTTTCCCCAAGGACACACCAAGTGGATTGAAGGTTTCTTCCATGATAACCCAGGTGTGTATTAGGACGGCAACAGGTCCTCTACATCCATTTGCTGCAGGAAGTCATCAGGACCATCAATGGGAGTGTCACTTATTTGAGTCAGTCACTCTCGTGAAGAACATGGCACACAAACCAAACTATGATGTAGCTCATCTGGTCCATCCGTCTCATCTATTTGTGCATCGTTCTTTGGAATGACATCCCATTGTGTTGCTGGTCCCTTCTGATGCATTGGTGTCTTCATATGTGCAAGACTTAGGGTACTAGCTATATGTGGGCCAATTCCTCTCTGTTGTGGAGGAACTAGCAATTTGAGACAATAAGTGAATGATAAGATGTTGGATGATGGATCTTGGAGCATCATCTCCATGCATCCTCCACCAACCAATGGGGTCATCTTGGCCTAAATCATTATGATCATCCTTCACATTAGGCTTGTTGAAGGGACCATTGAGACCTACTAACTGAATCCACTGTCTTTGAAGTCTTCTCCCCTCATCTCCATTGTACATCTTTGTAATGGCAGCTCAAAATTCCTTCTTGATCTCTAGATCATCAATGGGAGGAACTCTACCAGGCCTTTCCATATACCATTTTGGGTTTAGTGCATACACTGCCATGTGCAAAGGTGTGTTCATTTGATCCCTCCTATGTTGAATAATGGGTTGGATAGAACTCTAAGGAGGGCTGTTTTTCACGAATAGCCGCCTTTACTTGACCCAACATGCTATCAAAAGTCTCAGATTTCTCCAAGACTAGAAGAATCTGTGTCCTCCTACCAAATGACCTCAACAGTAGGGCATAAGAATGACATCAAATAACTGCAATCTGTCCGCCAATCATTATCCAATACTCAAAGCATGACCTTCTTCCCCTCATCTGTCTTGGATTCTGTCCACCTATTCCAATCCAGAGTCACAACCATGGTCTGCAATGTAGATTGCACCTCCAACATCCTGCCCAATAAGAGATAATAGCTGGCATATCTAGTCTTTGTGGGCTTGAGGAATTCCTTCCTTGAGTGAGCCCTGTACATGGCTAATGAGGTGTGGTGTTTGCAGTGAAACATTTGCACATCTCTCGCAGCTGTCATCAAGGTGGATACCCACTGAATTTTGTCAATGTCTTTCAGTGCATTGTTGAGTGCATGCACACAAGGGTTCCAAAAAATATGCTTGTATCTACTCTGAACTAGTAACCCAGCTGATGTGCACACTACTGCTACATTTGTCACAACTTGCATGACATTGGTAGGCCCAACCTCCTCTATAGCATCGAGATTGATGGAGGAGGTGAACATATCGGTAAGGCTTTCCAGTCATTTTTCACTTCACGGGGCAACTCTTTGCAGAGAATCGTTCCTTATACTCCACAACAAAATGAAGTAGCTGAAGAAAAGAATAGGGCTGAACAAAAGAATAGGGCTATCATGGAGATGGTTTGCTGCATGCTTCACTCCAGAAAGATGAAATTTTCATTTTGGGAGAAGGTAGTATAGTTTGCACAACCAATATCATCAATTGGAATCGGCATCTTCAGAATCCTGCTCTACTCTGGTTGGCTACAGAGAAACTTTTCAGGGATTACCACCTCTGATCCCAACACATACCAGGTGGCTGGATATGGAGAGGTTATTTTTGATGAGGTTCCTACTCATTGTCCGCTAGGATCTCCTCCATTACTTCTTTCAGAAGATACTTTAGATGGTTCTTGACATGCTTCCATGGATCATATGTCTTCTCATCACTCTCAAAGTCCTCTTTTAGATTACTCCTGCTGTCTCTTATTGGATCACTCTTCTTCTTCATCTTCCCCACTCACTTCTTTGTCATCTCTTTCAAATGATATATAATGACTTTCCTTTCTTTATTGTATTAGTCACTTTTACTCTATTTTCTAGCATTACGGAGTATCCTTTTGCACTTTACAGGTTGTTACAACTGTTTGTATTTCCTAGTCCCATTGACTTGCTCTTTTGGTCATTTGTGGATATTAATAAAATTATCTTATCTTATCTGCTCAAAGATTGTAGGTCTTTTTGGCTAAAAGTCTTTCCACCTTGACTTGTTTAATGTGCTCTCATCGGAAGGTTTTCTATTGTAATGGGTGATTGCATTAAATATATGTTAATGATGATTCAGTGAAGTTCTGTGAAGAAAACCTAAAATGCCATTGTGAGAAATTGATTCACTGAAGTTTAGGAAATGAACAAGTCAGGGGCTATGTTTTGTGTTAATATGAATGCTGGTTTATTTGACCAGCCATCAAAATATTGGCTGCAAGGAAGTTAATGTGGTACTGCTTCTTGCAGATGCTTAGTAAAAGTCACGAGAGGAGTAGACAAAGGCCATATGACAATCGTTCCACCAAACCAACCCCTGGAAGAAGATACAGAACCTGAAATGGTTATTTGGCTCGTGAATAATTGTCTCTTTAATGAAAATCAATACCATTATAGTGCACTTGTGGATGTATGCAATCATTAACAGACCCGACTAGCTTCTACTGTCCTTCCTTTTTACTTGCATCTGTTTAATCCCATTGTATATTTGTAGAATATATATGAGATTACTTCAAACTTCTCACTGGTATCTGCTATGATGAGTTTATATAGTCATTACTGGTTTTAGGATTAAATCCAAAAACACTTTTGGTACTTCAGTGATCTGGTTAAGGTAAGATTGTGGATTTAGACCTTTTTAGATTATGGAGAGAACTGGACAATAAATCATTGTCAGTTATGATTAAACTTTTTAGCGGCTAAGTTTTGTTCACCATATAAATATTAGCTTTACTGTATTGATTCATCATAGAGCTTGGAATATAATAATCCAGGCATTGTTTCACTTTTTAACTTGGTACTTGTTAGGTTTATGCCAAATGTGTTTACTGTTGGGGTATTTTGTCATTCTTACTGAGCTAAAATAAATTGCTGGTTTGCTTCACCAAATGCAACATACCTTTGCTATCATACCTTTTATAACCTGGGCCATTGTAGCTGTGAAATGGATAAGATAGTAAACTGTAAGACCTTCATATTTTTCAGTTCCTAGTTGATCAGATAGATTATTGCACTAGTGAAGCGCTGAGGGATTGCTACTAGACATTCTAGTAATCTTGGCGACATGTAATCTCAGTGATGCATCATAAGATTTTTTTTTTTCTATGCATAATAAATCATAAAATCATTCAATGGGGTTTTGGTTGAGTGTTGGAGATGGTGGCATGTCAGGCCACCCACCAACATTCATTTTGCCCGAGACACAAATAGGCAGTTGGGGCTAGGTGCAAGTCCTAGGTGACATTGATGGAATAGTACCCTTTGTCGCAGCAGATTTAGCTAAATGGAAGTGCTTAATGTTAATGGTTATCCCCACGAACACCGTTTCACCCAACCAAGCAACCCACTTGTGCTGCCTGTTATCGCACGGTTTGTAGCTAGGATAAAAGGCTTTAAGATAGAGGGCCAAACTGGCGTAATAGGAACCTATCCCACCCAATGTCACCACGATGGGAAGGTTCTTTCTCTTTAGGGAGGCTAGGCCCGGGGGAGACGTCCCCGGTGACCTGGGGTTTTGAAAGGGCAAAGGATAAAAGGACAAGGACAAGTTCCCCCTTCACAGATCATCGCCAATCAAATAGTTCCGGCTAATCAGCCAATAATAAGGTATAACCAAAGAAAAGAAAAACACCTGCTTGAGACAATACAACAGGGAAACTGATACGTGCAATCTTGGTTAGTACTTCATATAAATCAATGACTATCTGATATTCAATATAAGCAATCTAAAGGTAAATGTTGACGAAGTCAATGTTTACAAAATAGCAATGATAAATGTATCACTTGTCAATAAATACAAGAATGATATGGCATCCAATATAATCAATCAACACTTAGTCTAATAAATGCCCTCAACTACCATTCAATTGCTCATAAAGTAAAACGTTGCTGCAATGAAGATGAAATATCCAATGATGACGTCAACAACTTAGAGTTAGTAGGGTTAGGGTTTTGAGATTCAAGAGTTTTAAGAGTTTGTTTGATCAGCTTCACTTCAACGCTTGAGGAATCTCAGATTAGTGCCTTAGGCTTTAATGGAGTCATAAGTGAAGGACGCAAAGGTTGAAGGAGATGAGATTTCAAAGGACTAGAGGGAAAAGTTTCAAGGTGCTGCTAAAGCAGGGCCTCAAAAACAGAACCCTATGGGAGAGAGGCTCACTCCGGTGTTGCAAAAGCAAGGCCTCGTGCTCTCTCCTCCTTCTCGGCAAACGACTAGCTTAGATGAAGCACAAAATCAAGACAAGAAGGCTTAATGAGGGAGAGTGTTTCTACAACAAGGCTCTTTCATCAAACCCTAAAGGAAAAATGACCCTAAGTGTAGATAACCTAGGCTTGGGACGTCTTCCTCCTCTTGGATTCTAAATGGTATGGCTAGCACAAGGGAAAGAGAAACAAGGAGTGTAGCTATGGCTAGGCTCTCTTCCTCTCTTTCAATGGCTGAAGGTTTCTCTATTAGGGGACATGAGACAAGGACCTACTTGTGTGCTTGTCACCTAGGGTTTTGATTCAGCAAATTTATAAGCAATATGCAAGAAATTTAAACTACAACCATT
>SNQJ01S0050645.1:72852-83753 GCA_010110895.2 Picea sitchensis | reverse complement strand
GCTTATATACCCACGCAGGGGTGCCCTTTACCAATAGTCATGTCCTTTGAGACATGACCTTTCATTATTAATAATTATTATTTATTAACTATTATTATGTTATGAATATCTATTTATGTATATTTTATGTTCATAACAATGTCTTTGCATTACAAAGAATGCCTCTTGCTGCTCTTCTCCAGTGGTTCAGTGTTTGGACTTTTATTTGCAGATGTTGGGTCGTTATACCAAATCTTGGTTGCCTGCACATTCAATTGTTGCTGACTGCATAAAGTCGAGGAATGGCATTGACCCAAGTGGAGAGATATTATTATTGAAGAGATATTGCCCAGTAAGCATTTTTGTTCTGTCTTCTATTCCAACATCTATGATTTGTCTGCTTGGATACATGTTTGTACTAAGGATGTCACCCTGGAATAACAGTGGAAAGAGCACATTTTTGAGCTTGAGCGGGACCTGAATGTGGATCCACTAATTAAGTATGTCTTATATCAGGTATGTTATCCACAGGTCATCATGGCCTTTAGTATGTTCATGAAGCCAACCAACTGGCTTGGTGTAGAAAGTTACAAAATAGAGGAACTTTACAATCTTATATGTCATGTATACTTGCAAAATGGTTTTGTTTTAATGTGTTGCAGCTAACTGTTGAATGAGGATAAGAATACATTCCTGGTTGCAAAATTTAGAGATTTATGACGTTATGTTCATAGCCAAGAATGCCCATGAAGTTTAGATATTAAGAGTCTTAAAGGAATATGTGTAAATGGCCATGTCTTGTTTCTGTATCTACCTGTAGCACAGTCCTTCATTTTCATTCCAGCTTCCTAACTATATCAAGCTTTTCTCATTACCAATATAGATATGTCACATGAGCTTTCAATTGGGTTTTGTGTGTGGATTTATTAAGGTGTGCATCTTTAGATATTTGGCCTAACCCATTTAACAAGTCTTTCTTGTTGCAGGGCTTTTTTGTATGCCCAAACCCCAATAACCCTTGTTTTCTGAGCACCCTTGTCTTGTCTGTTTTTCCTATCAAGTTCTCTTTATGAAAATTGAAGAACTGACGTAAGTGAACCTCTTAGAATTACAATGCATGATACTGCAAGGAGAATATTGACTGCAGAAGAGTCAATTTGGGGACATCCCATGCTGATATAATATGGCCTAAGTTACGATGGTATAGATATGGATACAGATACATCAGATTTCAGAAAATTGCATATGATACATCTGGATACAGCGTGCACAGACATATATATTCCATATTATCATATAAGTTTACAACACTATATACAAAATGATGTCTGCATAACGTTTTAAACCAACTCCATAAATGATAATAAATTATTGGCAGGTTATAATTATTGCAGGTTAAATCAAAATGTCCTCCTTACCTTCAAAGTCAAATAGTAAGAGGGAAATACACAGTTTTGGAAAGGGAGGATCACTTCTCTTGGCATCTGGAGGAACTTTTCTGTTATGTTGCTTTAGATTTCAATTTACTAATTTAGTTTATTCTTTCCAGCTGTCACATCATTGATATTGATTTATAAGATGGTAACTACATGGTCTGGTTGAGATAAATAGAGCAAGTTTCTTTAACATGCAGTTAAAGCGTTTTCCATTGTTTCATTTGCTGACTCTTCAGGATACCCATTGATAAGGTAAGACTATTTTAATCATACGAAGGCAGGCTTTTGGGACAGATTGTCTTGAAAGGAGTAAGAATTGATCCTGAAAGGGTTAAGGGTATCTACTATCCAGGAATTGCCTCTACCTAAAACAAAACAAGCTATTCAGTCTTTCTTTGATTGCATTAATTAACGCCTATGCGTTTTATTCCTAATTTTGGAGAAATTTTAAGGCCTATATTAAATATGCTGAAGAAAAACCATGACTTGAAGTGGAGTCATGAAGCGAAAAAAGCTTCTGAAGATATCAATCAAAGTTTATATCAGGACTCAGGCTCCAATTTTGATCAGCCCAGATTATGGTAAAGAATTTCAGGTATTTTCTTTTGCTTTTGAATTTACCATGGCTGCTCTTTTATTGCAGAAAAATCTGCAAGGGAGTGAGCAACCAATCACTTTCATGAGCAAGGCACTTCAGGGGGTAGAGTTGGCCTATGCCTCTATGGAAAAACAGGCTTATGCCTTGGTGAAAGCACTTAAATACTTCCGTCATTATTTCTGGAATGCTAAGATTGTGGCTTATGTACCTCATCCTATGGTCAAGGATATACTTTTGCACCGTGAGTGCAGTGGGACAAGGGGTTGGTGGATCGCTCAGATCAAGGACTATGACCTTGAGCTAAAACCAATCACGTTGGTTCATGGCCAAGGATTGGCCAAATTGATGGTTGAGAGCAGTGTTGATACGGTGGAGAGGGCTACCATTGAGCATCCACAACCGGTCGGTCAGTAAATGTGCTATTATCTTCATTAGAGCAGGATGGTTGGTATTTTGCTATAGTTTATTATTTAAAAAACTTATCGTGTCCTACTAAGCTTGATAAGACGTATAAGTGGTCCCTTAAGCTTCGTACGGCTAAATACTCTTTAATGCAGGGTGGACTTGGATGGGGTTATCCTTAGATGCGTTGATCTAGTTGTGTCCAGAGAACTTTTGTAGGAATTGCATGCAGGTTCATGTGGTGGGCATTTTTCAACAAGAACCACCATGCATAAGATCAGGCGAGCTGGGTACTATTGGCCCAACCTATTTGCAGATACACATGTATATATTTGTGCATGTGACCCTTGCCAATGCTTTGAATGGAAATAGAGAATGCTAGCATTGCCTCTTGATCTACATAGTACAAGCCCCATTCCAACAGTGGGGGCTTGATTTTATTGGTCAGTTCTATCAGAATTCCAGCAAGGAGTTCAGTTGGATACTTACATATACTGATTATTTCTTCAGATGGGTGGAGATAGTGCATTTGAACTTTGAAGACCTCTTCAAGTGCATCTATTGTAAGGTTCTTGAAGGAGAACATTGTCACATGGTTTGGGATATCTAGCAAGATCACCACAAACAATGCTAGTGTCTGTTTCTCAACACAGTTGATGACCTTTTGTTCCTAGTACAACATTACTTTGGCTTGTTCAGCCAATTAGTATCCATAGGGGAATGGCCTAGCATACTCTAGTAACAAGAGCCTCATCCACATCATTAGGAAAGTGGTTGGAGAGAACAAGAGATCTTGGGATGGTTGCCTCAAGTTTGTTTTGTGGGCTAATCGTATTACCAAGAAATGTGCGACATGCAAGAGTCCTTTTGAGCTAGTCTATGGCTTGGATGTGGTCTTTCTAGTCAACTTGAGATTGCTGATATACAAGTTGTTGGAGTAGTTCACCACCAACCAAAAATCACTCCAAGCTTACATTGACCACCTTCTGCAACTTGATGAGGATCACCAAGCAGCCTATGATCATTTTGTGGACTATTGGAGTCAAGTGAAGAAAGTGTTTGATTGCAAGGCTAGAGACAAATCTTTGCAGGTGAGAGATTTGGTTTTGCTATGGGACAAGAAGAATGAAAAATATGTAGACCATGGCAAGTTTGATAGTTTGTGGTTGAGAGTCGAGACCATACCTCATTGATGTAGCAGTAGGTCCCAACACTTTTTACCTTACCAATTTGGATGACGAGAGAGGAGTTGCCAGTCAATGGGCTGCGGTTGAAACTATTCACTGGCAGTGCTTGAAACGATATTGTTACTGCCCAAACTAGTAGTCCTACAAGGTCTTAGAATGCTATGGGAGAAACACAGGGGATAGGTGTTGTTGATTGCAGCTTCATGAGACATCCTCCAGATCGTTCTTCTTTGGACTGAGTTGAGACATCTGTGAGAGAGCCCATGTGATGGGTGTGTCATACTCCTCTGGACTGAGTTGAGATGACGTGTGGTCTCTTGTTGTGCTCCTCTGGACTGAGTTGAGACGACTTGAGATGGTCTCCTGTTAGACTCCTATGGACTTAGTTGAGTGGACTTGAGATGGCTCTCCAGATAGTACTCCTATGGACTTAGTTGAGTTGATCTGTTGAGAGTGACATCCCTGTGGCTGAGCACGAGTGGATGTGTCCCTAGTGGCAAAGCACTAGAGGATGTGTGACGTCCCTGTGGCTGAGCATAGGTGGACGTCTCCCTAGTGGCAGAGCACTAGAGGATGTGTGAGATCCCTTGCTATATTGTCAGAGAGTGAGACTTTGGTAAAACCCTAATTTGTGTTATAAAGGGTACAAGTCGACCCCACCATGTAAAGATAATTAATAGTGTCAAAGATTAATTATATTATTAAGTGATAAAGGTCGGCCCTATTGTGCCAATAGACACTTCCATTTGATGTGTCTAGGTCTTGTATTTATAAGAGAGTTACATCCCCATTGTGGATCACTCTCACTTGTCATCTCATGATTTCAGACCTACTTGTACAGCTGAAGTGCGCATCCTTCTAAGGCGCTAACTTTCTCAGTTATAGGGCACCCTCTTGTGTGCTAGGGTTTGGTGGTGGATGTTCTCTTGGTAATATAAGCAAAGGATTGCTGGGTTTTTTCCCTTGATTGAGAAGGGTTTTCCCAGGATAAATTCTGGTGTCTTCTTGTGATCTTGGTTTACTGCAGCTAGTGCATTGTTGCTGCAGTGGTTATGGCTCAAACTAATGATAAATGAAATAAACCACATGTGCTTGAGCTCATCATTAAAATTCAACAATAGGTGCCCAATGTCATCACAACACCTATCATTTTCCTTGTTTAAGACAAACTCCTACTCTAAGAGGCTTCCCGCTAAGTAACACTTCACCACAAAAATATCAAGACCAGTGCCTAAAAAAAGTATGCTAGATGAAGGTAGGAGTTAATTGTTTCGATGCTTGCTCAAATAAAAAATATTTGCAGAAAACAAAGATACCAAACTTCAAGTTAACTTACCCTCAATCTCCAAGAATAATGATCAGATAAAATACAAGAAAGAGGGGTAAATGCTATGTTACCAGGATCCGGATACGGATACGGATACGGATCCGGATTCGGATACGGATACGCCAGATTTTTGAAAAGCCAAGATCCGGATACGGCGGGGAAACGCCACGTACAAAAAATATAATAATATTTTATTTTTTTTAATNGGGTAAATGTTCTTACCATTTTCCAGATGATTTGCTGAGTGAATACCTTGATCAAAGTGGCCGGAAATGAGAGTTTTCCTCGCTGTCCTGTTATTTCAGACCTGCAAAATAGAATAAAACACAGAAAACAACAAGAAAAATGGCCTTTCGAAGCCTCCCACAAGTTAAAAAATGCAATAGATCACTAGATCTGTGGGTAAGAAGGGTAGGGAAGTTAAGTATAAGTGTTTACTAAGCGCTAGAGCTTTCAAGTCTGCTGTAAAATTAATTTAAGAAAGCTGGAAATAACTTTTGCAGAATTGGGGTTCAAATCCCCTTAGGGTCAAAACCCAAAATTTACTACAGCCTATAAAATTGATCCTTGGGCTGTAGTTATGCTCTATAATGACCAGAAAATGAAGATATAATATGTGAATCAGATCTGGAATTGAAATAGAAGGGTTTTAGAAAATAAAACTTACCAAATGCACCCCTTCAAATGTCCACAAAAGTGTAGATTTGAAGATTTTGCTTTATGTTATAATGCAGATCTGCACACTTTTTCTCAAGTAAACCCTTGTAAAAGATATTTAATGAAGCATAAAACTCAAGGAGATATCTATCTTGGGGTAGGGAAAATCCCAAGTGGCAAAACCACCAAGATCTACTAGCTTACAAGAGATAAAAATTGATAACCAAGCTAGGGTATGCTTTTTTTGTATTTTTATAATAAAAGATTTGATTTTAAAATATTTTGAAAATTATGGTTGAAGAAATTGAGAACTTTTTACCTTACCTCTTATCTTAAGATGTCTTTGAGTTTGTGCAATTATGACCCCACAAGCTTAAGATTGGCTTGAATGGATTTCTAGTTAATTGGGTTTTGAGTGGAAGCACTATCGCCCCCAATGCTAGAAATTCATAAAGAAATGGGTTCCTCCATGGATTTGCTAGGAGAGCTCCTCTATAGGATAGTCTCCAAAACAATCAATCAACTAGGGTCGAAGTAATAATAGACTACTTGGTTGAAGCTACTCTCAAAGGAATTGGTCCAACAACTTGGGTGTATTATACTTGGATCCCACAAAGAAAGTAAGGAGACGAAGGTCTGTCTTTTTTCTTCCACGTGACTATGTAGCCCCTCAATGGATCGATTGATTATTTCTTGCAAGTCTCCTAAGGAATCCCTGTCAAAGCACACTTAAATATATCCAAGACCAAGAAAAGAAAGCATTACAGTATATAATCCATAGTGACACAAGAGAATTGAGTTATGAAAAATGGCATTATGATCTCACAAAGTTTCAACAACAACAAATGAGAGGAGTAGCTAGCCTTATATAACAAAATTTGTAACAACTAGTTTCTAACTCCCTCATAAAAAATATTTCTCTTGGTTTGCACATCCACAATTTGTTGGAGGCTAAACCATTGAATATATTTTTATTAAATAACTCCATGGTCAAAATGGGATAAATTCCATTTTTAGATTGCTTGACCAAATGATTTGTCCACTAGAGAGGTGTGCCCCACAGGAAAAGCGGTCGTATGGTACTAGATGAGGCTCGATTTGGATGGAAAAGCTCCAACGTTCCATTTAGGGACAATTTCATCATGAAGAATGAGCTCAAACGGTCACAATTTGTCCACTTTGACTCTTCCTCCTTCAACGGCTAGTTTGACTTGTCAAATCCATTTATGAGTAGTTGTGATTTGTCCCAAAAGAGGACGATTTGGTCATTTTGTGGAGAAATTTATTGTTTTGCATGTGGAAAGAGCATCTTTGACCTTCCAAAAATTATTCCAAGGTGGGAAGACCCCAACGTTCCATTCCTTGACCATTTGACTTAGAAATGCGTGCCACACGATTTTGTAGAAGTGGGACGATTTTCCTTTGGGGGAAATTATCTCCCTCAATATTCTATTAATTAGAATTCTGTGATATGGGATTTGCTTGTGATTTTTTTCTGTTAATTTTGAGCCCATGTTGTATTTTTGCCTCCTGGGTGCACTGCATGAGAAGACGTGTACTGATGAAAACTTTGTGAGACTACCATGTTGAGAACAAAATGATAATGCACCATGGCCAAGGGATCCCTACAGACTCAATATAAAATAACCATCTGAGAAGACATAGGTGTGCATGACATGGACCGGACTAGGCCCCACAAACTACACTCATCCCTACATAATACCTGTGGCTCCACACAATCATGTGTCCCAATAGATCCGTGCCACGACCTCCAATCCTATCCAGGACGAAAGATAGTGAGACGGGGACATAAAGGGACTGACCATAATTGGACTAAGTCTGGAAGTCCACTACAAAATCATCCACTATGGTTTACATGGCTTTAACTTTCATCCTTGGGCTTACAATGGTGTAGCCAAATAAAAACATATGCTACCTCTTGGAGAGGTAACAAGTACTTTTCATGATAGCTTTTTATATTTTTTGTTAAGAAAGAAAAGAAAAAGAAAGCCAAAAAAATCTAAAGAAAAAAATTAAATTTGGGATTTTCTGTAGGGTAGAAGCCTTCTTTTGCCATTTTTCTTTGCTAACTTTTCATTTCCATCCCGCTGTCCTTATTTTCAGGTTTCTGTCTTTTCATGTTTTTTCACTTCATTTTAGCCTTAGACCTGTTTCCCTTCATCAGTGAGCATAGTAGGTTGCCTTGCATGTGCATGAGTACCCTTAGGTCCTTTATTTTCCTGTTATCTTTTTGTTGTTAATGAATACTATTGCCCTGAGTCAAGATTGCTGAATCTGGTGTCACATAATAATTGCTTAATTATTTGGAGATAGGTCTAGGTCGAGCTTGGATGAAGCCTTTATTCCTTATTTTGCTTTGTCCTAGTCCAGTATTGAGTTTGCTAGCCGTGGTTAGTGTCGAAGAGAGGGTAAGAGGAGCCTTGAGTCATAATATTGTCTTGTCTCTTCATGTACTGCATCGAGTCAACCCTTGTTGGTCATTGCCTCATCCAGCCCTAGGGACATGGCACCATATATTTGTACTACCATATTTTTGCTTTGTGCTGAGGCGAAGGGTTTCTATCATTGCCTTTCTCCTAGCAAATCAATCCTCATCAACTCTAGTACATCATTTGAGGTTTGATTCAGAAGCCAGAGTGCCTTGATAGTTGTTAGCTTCATTGGCGACCACCTTGCATTTGATAGGACTAAGCATCATTGGATCATGATCAGATGAGCTTCATTAGTGTTCGAACATAGATCATTATTCACACTAATGGGCTATGCTTATACTTTAGAGCCCATTAGTCTTATTGTTGGGTCTCATCCTGCCTAGAAGGTGTCTTCATCATTGGCATCTCTAGGTGGCTTTCTCCTTGTCGTTGACTTAAGCTCATTTTCCAGTGGGAGGAGCGTACTTGTAGGACGAGTTGTAGGTGGACAGGCATGGTTGTTACCTCATTCCAACAGATCAACAGAGGTATCATGAAGTTGACTTCATTGCCTAGTAGATAGGCACCTTTGATATAGGTCGAGTTTCCATGGATCCATTTTTAGAGTTTCACAGTATAGAGTTTCAGTGGTTCTCGACATCCTGTAAGCGGATGTCATCCCCTAGAGTCGCCATTGTTAACCCTCAGTTATACTTGTGCAATCATAAGGTTAAGATCCAATGAGATTCCATCACATTGGTCTCATTACAGATGCATCCAAACATTAATATTGACTAGAGCCCATTCTTGAGTTAGTTTCATCAAATTTTTGGGAACTGCTATTTTTAGCTGTTTGTTTTTTTCCAATATTTGAAGATCTGGGGATTGCATGTCAGAGATGATTACATATGCTTGATCCTTGTAGAAAAGTGAGTTTAATGAGATTGCTTTCACTTGCATGCGAGATGATTAGTCTTTTTGATTTTTTTCTTTTTGCCTTTTCATTTTTCAAATGATAGATCGATGTTCCATTTCTACATGATTAATATTTCTTGCCTTTTTCTTTTTTTCTTTTTCGGAAGACTGCATCTTGGGCATGTCTATAATTAGTAGTTTCTATGTATGGTAGGTATAGGTTGAATGTAATGTTTCAAGCATGTGGTGGTATGGTGGTCCAAGGTTTCAATGGTTGAAAAGTGAGGGGCTAAGAGCATTAATCTGCAGGTGAATTGTCTCCAGTGTGACACGTGGCAATGGGTTGGAAGGTGTGTGAGATTCCAGAATATTCCTTGGGATGAAAACTTGGTTTCTCTGAACCATATCTCATTTTGTCATATTTATTCTTTCCAAGCTCTTATTCGAATTGTTATCTTAATTGGTAACTTTGCACGTGAGGTGGTCCTAGAACTTGGATTCATTGTCTTAGCTTTATCCACCATGACCCTTGGTTCGACCTCATCTATCCCATGTTAGCATGAGAATTGAATTCAGAAGCCAAGGATGACTTCTTGTTCTGCATGCAAAGAAAAGCATTAAAGCAAGATGTTGTTGCTAAATGGTTAAATAAGAAAAGCCTCAAGCCAAACTGAAGT
This sequence comes from Picea sitchensis, assembly GCA_010110895.2. Classification (NCBI taxonomy): domain Eukaryota; kingdom Viridiplantae; phylum Streptophyta; class Pinopsida; order Pinales; family Pinaceae; genus Picea; species Picea sitchensis. The sequence continues at coordinate 74,143 of SNQJ01S0050645.1, read as the reverse complement.
TGCTAAAAGAGAAAAACAAGAAGGTTAAGTTCGACCCTTTTTGTCCGATTGAACATATGAGAAAGGTTTTTTCCCTTGGCTGATTTCTGTGACTTCATACTACAGGAAAAGATTCTTCTTACACTTAATATTTTCTCAAAAGAATTTGTTGAGTAGATTTCTTATGGGAAGGAAGAAAAAGTTCCTCTGTTACAAAAATCGGCGATACATCGCCAAAATCACCAAAAATCTGCGATAAATCGCCAAAATCACCAAAAATACGAGTTTTTGGCTAAAACGATTTGTTTTGAAAAATCGTTGAAAAAATCGAGCGATATTCTGGGAAAAAATCGGGAAAAACTCTCGAGTTGATGGAAAAAATCGCCTGTGCAAAAAACTCCGCGCATTTAAGGGTCCGTGAGGGGTTTTTTTGGTTTTATTTGTGAATTTAGCCAAGGAGGAGAGCCAAGCCATTCAACCAGCCAAGGAAGAGTTTGCCATTGGGATTTTGTGGATTCAAGGGTCAAATTTGTGGATTTGGCATTGGAATTTTTAATCCATTTCTCAGTTTTTGCATTTGGAGGTAAGTAAAAAAATTCGCCCATTTTTTTCTCATTTTTCCACCATAGATTTTCAGAGGTTTTCAATGGCAATGAGTTTTACATCTTCAAAATAGATTTTTGATGGATCAAAAACCATTTTTTCCCATTGTTATGTGATTTTCTTTCTTGCCATGTATGCCCAAAAACGTTTTTGGGATTTTCTTGCCCTAGGTCGATGTAAATTAGTTNCATGTATGCCCAAAAACGTTTTTGGGATTTTCTTGCCCTAGGTCGATGTAAATTAGTTTAAAAAATTGTGTCTATTTCGGGTTCAAAACCAAGTTTGAATGCTAGATACATAATTGATTTATCTCTGATTTTTAAATTTTCATATTTTCATCAATAACACATGCTAAAATACGATTTTTTTTTTCCCTAGGTTCATATTTTTCCATATTAAAGATGCCAAAGCCATTGGATCGATTCTGGGAGTATGGTGAGCTTGATCCTCCAGGGAATAGACAACATCTCTCATGTAAGCTATGTGGGAAAGTAATGTACGGTGGGGTATACCAACTAAAATACCACCTTGCGAAAATTCCAGGGAATGAGGTGGATATTTTTCCCATTTCAAGCGCAGAACTTGTTGCGAAGGCCGCAAAAGCAATTGAAGAATATTCAAAAAAAAAAAGTACACAGAAGCAAAGAAAAAAGAAATGGCTTCAAGATCCAAGTCAAGGGCAAGCACACACACTCATGGGGCAATGGGA